>PITA01023720.1:0-15826 GCA_004023965.1 Spilogale gracilis
ATCCAATGAAGGATGTACAATCAGCCAGTTTTCACTGTGAGCTAGATCCGAGATCCCATCTAAAGAGGTCTGGGACAAGTAGATCTAGCACCATAACATCCCTAGACACCATTTAAAGAATGTTGCTTTAACAAATCTTTTTTCCTGTCTGAATATAATATGGGTCGCATTGATATATGCAGTAACTCTGAATATGCTGTGATTCTGTCTCTCCTTCTGTAGAGATGTAATGTATATGTAATTGATTCAAATTGCTTCAAAAGAGTGTATTACTCTATCTCCAGGGAAGAGGAGAGATGAACACTTATTGGACTTCAATAAGATTATTATTATTATAAGTAATATGCACCACATGGATTATCAGACAGATCTACACCCTTTGAAACTATAATAGGAACGTATTGCTTCCTTCCTTTTAACAGGCTGCTTATCTGCTCTGCTTATTTAAAAACATATTCTTGGATTTTAGTCCATCTTCTTATCTCCTGTTTTAAGGCAGCAAATCTTCCATTCCACTAATTTCTTTTCTTCCAGATGATCTTGCCAGAACACTTTGTCATTTTACCTCCATCTGCTAAGTCCCCTGGCCAGTGACAACTGAGTGCACACATATTCCCCACTTGTGCAGCCAGTAGCTGTGAGATCATGATAAATAATAATAAAATTAACTAAATGGTGTGTAGGGGTGGAATATGGCATACGTAGGAAATAACAATGCTATGACTATAGGCACAAAGCAGAAAGTAGGAGAAGCCTCAAAGATCGTGCTTTCTACTAACAAAGGGATAAGATCACTCTGCCTCCCAAAGGTCAGGGTCACTCATTAACCCAGGACACAGTGTGGTTTATTGCTTAAGGGAGTAGGCTGTATTATCAAACTGCTTATGTGAGAACCCCAGCAGTACCAATTTGTTAGATTCGTTTCCATCCTTAAAAAGTAGAAATAATAATAGTACATGCTTGATAGTGTTGTTACATAGATCAAATGATATATTCCTCATAAAGCATCAACCACAGTGCCTGACATATAGTGAGTACCTGATAAATACAGGCTGTGAATAAATAAATCCAGTCAGCATCTGCCAGACATGATTTTCTCCCAGGCACATGTCCTATATGTGACTGACACTAAAGCATCTGCTCAATTTCTTTTCTCCGCAAAAAAATAAAAAATAAAAAGGAGCAAAGAGACATGTCCATTTGACATGTCCAAATATTCCTATTCAGTCTTTCCAAGGCCTTATTTAAACCTCACCAGACATGTCCAATTCCAAAAAGTATAGGTAATATATACCTCCCATTTCCCCAGTAGGATCCAATACGGTCGTTGCTTTTATAGAACTCTCCTTCCAAGGAGGAATGTAGAATTGCTTTTCCATTTTAACCAAATAAATTGCTCTTTAAATTTTAATTAAATACCAATGTGTGTGCATTGATGTATTTGGTCTGCTGGAAACTCCTCTATCATATTGCACGCATTGCCTTTTAGTCCTAACATTACTATCATATATGTCCAGAGAAAGAGTCCTAAGATTAGGGATTGTCTGGTTCAGCTGAAGTCCGGGGACAACATGGGCGCTACACATCATATTATACTTACTTGCAAGCTGCAGATCTAGATGAGATGTTAGCTCCTGGGTTCCTGGGCTTCTTTCCCTTACAGTCACTACTTGGTTGTAGCAGGGAACACACTTCTTCCCTGCAAAGAGTTGAACCCCAGATAGAGATGTCATAACAAAAGGCGAACCTCAAATAGAAAGGAATTTTCATACTTAAAATAAATTGGAAATTTTCCTCCTCACACCTTGATTTATTTAGATTAGCAATTTTCTTATTGAGTGATTGCTGGATTTCTTAAGTGTAAATCTAAGGCTTTGAGGTCTTCTTTCCAAAATTAAATATCAATTATGAAAACGGAAATCTTCAGGGGCACCTAGGTGGCTCAGTCATGAAGCATCTGCCTTCGGCTCAGGTCATGATCCCAGGGTCCTGGGATGGAGCCCTGCATTGGGCTCCCTGATCAGCAGGAAGCCTGCTTCTCCTTCTTCCACTCCCCCTGCTTGTATTCCCTCTCTTGCTGTCTCTCTCTGTCAAATAAATAAATGAAATCTTAAAAAAAAAAAAAAAAGAAAATGGAAATCTTCAGTTAGCAATTTAAAATATGAAATAACAATATTCAATTTTGCTTTAAATTGTTCTTTTAATAAAGGGACAAATATAATATTTATAAGTATAGGGACATACATGGATCGATGCATACACACACGTGTATATATGTGCATTGCTTAAACACAGGTAGACATTCATCAGGTAATACATAACCTCTGAAACTTCAGCACATCCGGGGTATAAATGCAAGAGTTGGGCAATGCAGGTACTCCCTGTTGTGAGTTATGGTTTATATAATAATTTTCCCAGCTGAGTAGCAGTCTAATGATTTGCAATCCACAATGTTTTCTCCTGATTCAGCTGATGTCTCAGCTTCTTCACAGGATTCATTAAGTAATTTTTTGATATTTATGTTCCACTTCTGTACTTTATTTTCTAGCACTGTGGTTAACATGGAGGAAATCCCTGACAGCTAAGTTTAATCACCACAAAGAAGAGATTCAGTTCATTGCATATTTGTTTATGTTTTGTTATTTGAAAATTGCCTGCAACTAAAGAATGCATTCTGAGCATTGTACTACCGTGGTGGTGGGGGTGGTGGTTGCAAGGTGGGATGTGTGAAAGCACCAGGATCAAAGCAGTGGCAGCAAGGGGCAAGGAGGTAAGGCTGAGATCAGATTCCAACTGCTGTTCACAGTGGCCAGACAGGAAAAGTAAAGAATTTAAAGAAATTAATCTCAGTAGATTTTGAAACTCTCTGTTCAGGACAGACAAAGGCATCAATAGTGACCAGTAAACAGCTGGTAAGAAAAATGAGTGCTATAGAAATTAGACATCGTCCCTAGTCTGACTCTCATATGCAAGGGGCAGCCAAAGAAATGGCATTTATGAGGAAATCATGTTTCCAAGTTATTTGAAAGTAAATCAGGTTCATTCCTCAAATGAATGTCCTTTATTTTCTTCTAACTCCCAAACTGTGGACACACTACTACCTTTGCAAGGCGTTTACCCGATGGTGGGAAAACCACTGTGCTCAACACACAGTCTTTAATAAATGTGAGCTACAGTGGTTTCTGAGCATATGCTAAACGTTGTATTGCCAGAATTCAGAGAAAACTTACATTAACAGCAAAAATGTTTACTTCTGTTATTTAGGAAGCTCTTCTCATTATTAGTTTCCTTTTATTTTTTCCTGGATTATGAATCTAACTGGACTTTGATGTGGAAGTATTGGGAAATAGAATATTTCAGAAATATGTTTGCCATGTCTGCAGTCAGGCTATTTGTTAACAATAAAGTTTGGCTTTAAATAGTGTCACAATATTTATTAGAACCACAACCTACACTTTATTAAAGAAGCTGATTCTTTTAACATCAGATTAATTGTCGAACTATCTTTTTAAAAAATCGTGAGAGACTGGACTCTAAGAAACAAACTGAGGGATTTAGAGGGGAGGAGAGTAGGGGAGTAGGAGAGCCTGGGGGTGGGTATTAAGGAGGGCATGTATTGCATGGAGCACTGGGTGAGGTATATAAACAATGAACTTTGGAACATTGAAAAAATAAAAAAATAAAATAAAAAACCATAACTAGTCTGATTGACTTGTAAAAACTTAACATACAAGGATCATGTGTAATATTTCAATCCTCCTTATTAGGAGCAACCAGAAGTGATTATTCTGTGTCTGTTGGTTGCTTTAGCTTAGGGGAAAAAAACAAAAATAAAAACAAATTAAAAAAAACCCCACAAATTCCTCTAAAAAGTCATGCCAACTTCTGCAGGTAGCACTAAAATTAGAAACTATGACAGTTTTAGGCCCTCACAGGGTTAGCAGGCCATCCATTGATACTGCTATGGCAATTACATATGAACGAAACAGACTTATCTGGTCTCAGACCTAGAAGGTTTTGGACAAGCTAATAGTGTTCTATTTCTCCAGTGATGATTTACTTATTGTAACCATCCAGCATTAAAATCAAGAGGAGTAGTCAGTGAGCCCATTCCATTAGAAATCTTCAGAAGATACTGACTAACTTTCCCTTAAAAATACTACCTGGAGCTCATAGGTCATTAAAAAGGGGGTTCTGGGGTAAATCAGAGAAGGAGTTGAAGCATGAGAGACTGTGGACTCTGAGAAACAAACTGAGGGTTTTGGAAAGGAGGGGATGGGGGAATGGGTGAGACAGGTACTGGATATTAAGGAGGGCACATATTGCAGAGCACTGGGTGTGGTGCATAAACAATGAATCTTGGAACACTGAAAAAAATAAATTATTTTAAAAGGGGGGTTCTGGAGCAGCTCAGTTTTCTATTCTGACCTTGTAAAAAAAAATGTTCAAAGCCTCCTGAACCTCTGCTTCATCTCTCACTCATTTCCAAATTACAACTTTGCTCTTGGTCTCAGCTTTGGAATTTTCTCCCAAGCATCTCCCTGGGTTGCTTTGTCTCACAGCAGGTGCACATGCTAATAGCCACTACTGTTGCTGATCCCATCATTTTTCACCTTATTGCTTTGATTTATTACTGTTTTGAGTTTGAATTTGGAATCCATTGTATATTCTGTTGCATACTAATGAGACTTTCTGCCTCAAAGGTGTATAGCAGCCCCCTCCTTTTTCAACTTCATATGTTATTTGTATAAAGCTGATTTACATTAGCCAATTTTTTATACAATGACCTCACTCTCCCTCTCTCTCTCTCCCCTTTTGTTTTTAACTTCCTACCTTCACAACTATAGAAAAATATGAATTTGAAAGCATGCTCTCAGAATTTTCCCCTTATCATTATATTTTCTATGAGCTACCACTGTTTATTTTCACAATATTTTAGTTAGCATGTACAGTGTTTTAGCCCCTGGGCTAAGTGTTTGGAATATGTAGGTGAAAATGAAATACAACTTATGCCATTGGGGAACTAACAGTTCAGCAGTGATGTGATCAAGAAAATGGACACTTACTCTACAAGGGGATAGATCATATAATGCTATAGTTGAGGTACAGTGCACAAAGGAAACCACATTCTGAGCAAGTCAGAGAAAGCTTCACAGAAAAGCTGATATTGATCTGACTGTTGACAGAATACAAACTGACTAAACGCACTCAAGACTGAGGTTGACAATGAACACTTCGTTAAGGAAGTACAGAGTCAAAGGTAAAGAGAAATGAGAAAATGAGGTAAATTTTGGGAGTTGTAAGTAGTTGGTGTAGGTAGTATATGAGTGGGTAGTTCTGTTCCTTAATTTTAAATTAAGCTAGGGTTCTAGGGACTGATCATGAAGAATTTTTATATTCAATCCTACAAAGATTAGATTTTTATCAATAAGTTGAATACCAAAAGATTCACTTGCAGGGAAAGTTAAAACAAAAAATGTATTCCCAGAATATACTTTCTCAAAAATTCTAGGTCAGTTGCCTAAGATGGGCACTGTGATTCTCCATTTTTAAAAAACCCCCTATGTGATTTTCGGACCATACCACAAAGAGAAGTCTTTGAAGAAACCTGAGCAAGCAAGGTAGTTACATAATCAGAAATGCATGTCAAATACTTTGGTAATATTATAGAGAATGCCAAAACAACTATTGGGTCAAATCATTCAAACTACTGATCAGCACAGTAAAAATATTTGCCAAACCCATCGGCCAATTCAGTCTGAAAAGCGACCCAATGGTCTGACCTGGAACAATTTAAAAAGTATTTCTCTGAGCTTATTCTACAGAGTAGTGTTATTGTCTTTGTACTTCTTTCAGTTAACACAACTCAATCTTTAAGTTTTGGTAGTTTATGCTCCAGAGATAATCCTTGGGTGACCATCAAGTTTTATAGCCTCCCTATTTCTGTTAACCCAAATAAAGCATTTAGCATCGGAAATGATTTGCGCTTCTACTGATAATGATGTAAGTGAATTTGTAAAATATATTCACTTTCATACAAGCTACTACACTAGAGCCCAAGAGCTTTTTCTAGTTTTACCCTATTTTAAAATACTCTCTGATCTCATGGAATTGTGGCTTTATTAAACTGTCAATGTTAGATCTAAAGTGTTCTTAGGGCACCTGGGTGGCTCAGTCGGTTAAGCCTCTGCCTTACGCTCAGGTCATGATCTCAGGCTCCTGGAGTGGAGCCCCTCCTGCCCACTCAGGCTCCTGGTTCAGCAGAAAGCCTGCTTCTCCCTCTCCCCTGCCCGGTTCATGCTGTCACTAGCTATCTTTCTCTCTTAAATAAATAAATAAATAGATAAATAAATAAATAAATAAATAAATAATAAATGAAGTGTTTTTAGTACCTCACTGCATATCCCAAACACTCACATCTTCTTTGCTACCAAATGTTCTTCCGTGCATAAAAATATAATTTCGTTACTAAAACTATTCATCTCAGCATATACAGACCTAAATGATATAATTTATTTTGACCTATAGTAGGATCCTCAAAGTTTGGAATAAGGCTGGAGACTGCAATATTCTTTTCTTCCAGTTACATATCTCTGCAAGGCTGAATTTTCTCCATATATTTCAACAAAGACAAAATATCCAGTAGATTGAATACAGAAGTCAATATGAGAACTCAGCTGTATCTATGAAGCCAAATATTAAAGGCATCTGCAAAAATGTAGAACAATGCCATTTTTCATTATCTTCACTTTGCATTATTTTCTCATAATCATTTTCATCAAATACATTATGTGATTGTATACTATATTTATTGTTATTTTAAATAAAATAATATAATTTTTAATTTTTTTTAGTTTTAATGTCTAATATAGTAAATATTGAATGCTATACGTCACATAAATCAAAGTTCTTTGGGGTCTTTGATAATTTTAAGAGTGAAAATGTCTCATGATCAAAAAGTATGAGGGGTGGCTGAGTGGGTTAAGCACCTGACTCTTGATTTCAGTTCAGGTCATGATCTCAGTGTGGCAGTATTGAGCTCTGGGTCAGGCTCCATGTTCAACATGAAATCTGCTTGTCCCTCTCCCTCTGCTCCTCCTCAGGTCATGTGGGCTCTCTCTCTCAAGTATTTTAAAAATGTGCGAGAAACACTTGGTCTAAATTTAAAAGGGAAAGAGTCATGAAAATGCAGCATGCTTGGTAGCACTCAGTTCATTTGAGAAATTTAATTTTGATTTGTTCTCTCTTAAATCAAATTCCCTAGTCTTCACCTCTAAAGACTATAGTGAAAAAAAAATAATAAAGACTATAGTGTAAAAACGAAAACAGTTTTTTCCAAGACTAGCGGTAACTGGTAAAAATACAAGTTGATAAACAATGCTTAACTCTTAAAAACACTTGTTGGGGGCGCCTGGGTGGCTCAGTTGGTTAAGCGACTGCCTTCGGCTCAGGTCATGATCCCAGAGACCAGGGATAGAGTCCCACATCGGACTCCCTGCTCGGCGGGAAGGCTACTTCTCTTTCACTCACTCCCCCTGCTTATGTTCCTTCTCTAGCTGTGTTTCTCTCTGTCAAATAAGTAAAAAAAAAAATAAAAGCATTGGCTGCTCTTTCCTTGCAGGAAATTCATATACATGTGTGTGCACACGTGTATGCACAGTCTGAAAGGATGGGACAAAAAAATTAGATTTCCGAGGTTTTCTACCAAGTAGATATTTTATTGCTGTATGTGACCATACCAGGGCAAGTGCCCCCTTTAGGTCGCTTGCTGATCCATGTTCTTATAAAATCTTTCCACTATTGCTACATATGTTGCCTTCTAGATTTTCATCTAAAAGAACTGTTTTCTTCTAAAAGAAGTCTCTGTTTACAGTGATTTTCAGAAGACATATGTACATATGTATGTGTGTATATATAGTATATATATTTATATATATGTATAATGTATATATCCATTACATATGTATACACACATTACGTGTATATATGTATATACATATCTTTTCCACCCAACTTTTATTTTCTGATCCAACTTCTAATTTCTTAATATTCCTTTTCATCATTTGTCAGCTTTCACTAAAGTTTGTTTTCCCCTTTAAGTGTACAGATTCCATTAATTAATTTCATTAATTTCAATAACATATAATACATTAATACATTATTATTTACTCTACCCTGAAGAGCATTATTGAAGAGGTTTAATAAGAAAAGACAAAAACCAGGCTTTCAAATTTTGCACTAAAAATCTCTCTTCCTCATGATGTGTTGTCAGGTACTGCTGCCCTGTTCCATTTATCATTACATTGCAATACATACAACAACGCTCATATCCAAACAATTTGAATTCATTTTGCAAGTAAGGTTTTGTAAGGCTTTGCATATAATGGTTCACTAAAGTCAAGATAGATCACCTACATCTTTATAGGAGAATTTGTTTCTTTGCCAACTTCCAACTCTTCTTTTCAGAACCCTACCTCCTCTCCACACCACCTTCTGCCACTACCCAAGATCTCCCTTTGATGAGAATGACCCTTTTAGTCCAGTTATTATCTGTAAGTTATTCATCATCCTGGAGTTATTTGGATGTGAGTTCCTTTTTAAAGGAATCTTAAAGGAACTTCTAAAGGAAACGTAAAGCTTGCAAACCTAAGCTTTTTGACCTCAAAACACTGTCTATTCCTGCTAGAGACAAGGGGCTTATTTCTATGACTCATTTTCTCTTCATATATGTATCCAGAACATTGGGGCCACTTTTACTCATTTTGCAATTAATCTATGGTACCCTTGGCTGGATTCTTGCCTTTTCAGTACCTTATCCACTATTCTTTCCAAATTATTCCATGGGCTGTGGGGCTTTCTTGATAGTACAGTGTTCTGTGGCAGGAACTGCCACATAGGTAGAGACAACTGATATCAAGAATAATTTAAAACACAGTCCATAAGTCTCATTACTTAATTTGAGAGCTAAAATCTCCAAACTAGGTCCTGTCTTCTTGTTGGGACATAAGGGAATAAGATAGGTAAATAATTTTGAAGAAATAAAATTTACTCTCAGTTGACAGGGCAGGAAATCCATATCCCTTTGCCTAATCTCTGCCTGCAGGAGAGAGAGAGAGGTGATAATGTGGCAAAATTAGGTCACAGTCAGGGTGTCAGCTCTAAAACAGATATCCTACTTATCCTACTTATTTTGAGAACATGCAATAGCACCTTTAGGTAAATCTTAACATTATATTTTACAATAAAAATATTCCTTAAGAAGGGCATTCTAATAGCTGACTTGAGCTTATTATAAATCAATACCCTACCTCCCTGAATGGATCTGTATGCCAAAGGGACAGGAAAACCAAATGCGTAAATAAAGAGCTGGAGGGTGAGGTGTGGGAAGGAGAAGGGTTGAAGTTGGTGTTTTAGGCACAGTTCTGCAAGAGCCAATGTTCTGAGCAATATTGGGAAGAGAAGGCATCTAATTTTGGAAAGTGGAATAACTTGAAAAAACGGAACTAGAATCAGGATGGTGATGCAAATTGATCCCCAAAGCTAGTGAACAGAATATTATAGGGGACAAGGGACAACCATTCATTTACTTCTTTACTCATTCCTCATATATTCATCCACCTACCCAATGGTATTCTTTAGCAACCTTTAGACTCCAGGTGCAATTTTAGAGGCAAGAAAGAATACAAATCTGATACAAAGTAATCAGACTTTGCTCTTAGGTAGTTCACAATACAATGGCATTGCTTCCAGAAAGCTAAGCAGAAAGATTAGAGTCCAGGATATGGAAGCAGTTTCATAAATGTCAGAAGACTCCAAAGAGAATCCAATAATTACCTAGGGATCCGAAGAAGAAAAGGCGCCAGGGGTATCAGTGAGGGTATTGCCTTAGAGAAATCTTGACTGCTGGCCTGGTCCAGGAAATTCAACCACTCTGTTCTGTGGAAGAAATCCAATTCTGCTTCAGGTCTTAGTTGAGCAAGAACAAAAGGGACAATGCCTTCTTTAACTCTCTTGTGTTACTATAAAGCCCCCATTGGAGGAAGGGAAAAGAAAAGCAGTTGCAAATGCAAAAGCAGAATCAAGTTATGTTGATGCTGAATTGATTTTAATATTATTGCAGTGTAATCAGAGGTCATAGTGGACTGTACGATGGTCTGCCCAGGAATCATGTTTGACTTACACTGCAGGACAAGGCATGAAAGAGTTAATGTCCTTAAGAGCAGCTCTTTGACCAATGGAAGATAGTTGGTGAAAGAAGGCCCCCTGCTTCTTAGCACCTCAGTTGGAATAACAGAGAATGGTCTTACATTAAGGTCTACCAGTTTTCTAAAGAGCCTGACCTTCAGTTGCTGTCAGGTAACTGACCGGATACCATACCTTCATTGGCTACCTTCCTTTCCCTGATTCAGTTCCCCACTTCCTTACTTGGTTTCCTACCAGGGGCCATCTTCCAAAGAAACCATTCATGATTGAATGCTCATCTTAGGGTCTGCTTTTAGGGGAACCCAAACCAACACAGAGACCATGGCTTGAACTTCTGTATCTATATTTGTAAATAATGTTTTAAAAGACCAGCCTAAATATACGCTCTTTAGATTTTTCCTCAACTTAGCCACAGTTAAACAATTATTGACTCTTTTCATTCCAACATTATTACACTTTGTTATGGCAAATAGTAATTGTTATTTTAACTAACTAGTTAAAGTGGTCTACTTTTAGTGTCTTGTGCCTTAACCTCTGCACAGAACTAATTCAAACACCCATTCCTTATATGCAATAGAAAAGTCAATGACTTCCTCAAGATTACTTTGATGCCTGTGGGTTTAGAATTGTCTGGTTTCTACCTCCAGTTTCCAGTGAATGCTGAATTCTTGTCCCCTGCTCTGTAGTTTGTGGCTGTTATTTTATATCACCCTACTTTAACCCATATCTGCAACTTAGCCTTTTTTCCTGATTGCCACCAGAAAGGGAAAAAATACGACTGGTAGTCATTCATTTATTCAAAACAATATTTGTTGAGTGTTAGTGCTGCTCTGTATATCATTCTAGGCTCTGGGGAAAATAAATAAGACTGATATAGGGTCTCTGTTTGCTGTGATAGACTTATAAACACTATGTCTTATTTCTATTGGAACAGTGTTATGACTGATTTAAAAGTCATTTTCCCATTTATTTATTAGTTCATTTATTGAGCATTTGTAAATATGTGCTAGGCAAGAGGCATGTTTTCTGAAGCTATAGGGATGAACAGTCCCTGCCCTCAAGTAACTATTGCCGCCCAACAAATATGAAGTACTCTATCATCCTTGGAAAAGTATGGGGTTGAGAAGGTCCTTCATTTTCCACCATCTGTCATTCAGGGATTACATATCCAGTCCAAGCTGACGGGTAACCAACAAGAGAGCTAAGAATCAAGGCTACCAAGATATGGCTAAAGAGGCCCAGTGGATTCAGGACCAGGAAAAGGGCTATAGATATCACTAGGTAGCAATGGTCCTACCTTAAGAGAAGCTGGAACATTAGGAAATAGGAACAAAGATTAAGGAGGTGGGCAGGTCAGTGGCAATACAAAGCCACACAAAATAAAACTCACACAGTCCTCTGAGAGCAGTTACCAGAGCAGAATGTTGAGTGACCCAACAGTGGTGGCCTGATTTTCCAGTCCTTGTTATGAGTATATTTAGCCCATCATTTTTGTTTTCAAAAGCTTGATTAAGACAACTGATTATGGTATCATCAGTGCCAATATAGCTGCTACAAGGAATTTATTGGCAATCCAGCTAATTGGGTAATTTGGAATATGCTTGAATAGGTCAAACCTGAGATACACTGATTAGTGGTTTGTGGCTTTCCTATTCAAGTTGTAATCACTCTCCTTGCTCAGAAGAATGAATGTCCTTGTGTACAATAACGGGCCTGTTGATTTTCTCTTAATTGAGCTCATAGTGTAACTGGACCCCCTCATTCGCTGGGTGTTGGCTCTCAGCTCCCCTTTCCTTTAGTTAGGAGACACCAGTACTTTAGTAGGTATTGTACTGTTCTTTTATGCTTCATGAATCTTGTTGTCTTTATGATACTGTATAAGTTCACAGAAGAAACTTGAGATGGCTATTGTATTAATCTTAAACTATGCTGGGGAAATACATTAGGAAGTCTATCCTACTTTTCTTATTGACCCTTCTCCCCTCTATTTCTGTCTGCTCTTTTCTTTGGGAGACTACACACTCCCCAGTGATTAAATCTCCCCTTCCTCTATTACAGGGCATTTATATCTACCATTTTCCCCTTCATATCTTCCCCATTTCTCTTGTACACTAGTAACTTAAACTCAGTATGAAAGTAAATATTTAACTTATACACTTGTTGCCAATTTAGTAACATCTCATGTTCATTGGCTGTCTATATTTTTTAAGTGTTGTATTTCTTCTTATGCTATAAATCTATAGAGACTACAGAGAATATTATGTTAAAAATAACAAATGTTCAGTGACTCTTGTTCTTTTAAAGTGGTTTAAAGATAATTTCCAGTAACATATCACACTAATGAAAGACATTCATGTGAGAATATTTGAGAATATAAGAAATTAATATGCTAGTTTAAATTTTGATGAATCTAAGAGTGATAGGTAGCTTGTTAAAAATGCAGCCTTTCTAGGTACTTGTTGCAGAAATATTAATTTTGTAGATCTGGGATGATTTCAAGTCAGAGGGTTTTTCTTTTTTAAGAAGTTGCCAAGTAACTCTCATATGATAAAGTTTGAACATCATTGCTATATTTGGTAGAAATAAATAGGTTGTTTTGCTGCTTTGTTAAAATATCTATAAGTACAAAAAGGTATTTGCAGAAATACCCTTATTGCAAGTTGGTGCAGCCACTTTGGAAAACAGTCTGGAGATTTTTAAAAAATTAAAAATAGAGCTACCCTATGACCCTGCAATTGTACTAATGGGTATTTACCCCAAAGATACAGGTGTAGTGAAAAGAAGGGTCATATGTACTCCAATGTTCATAGCAGCAATGGCCACAATTGCCAAACTGGAAAGAGCCAAGGTGCCCTTCAACAGAGGAATGGATAAAGATGTGGTACATATATACAATGGAATACTATGCCTCCATCAGAAAGGATGAATATCCAACTTCTGTAGCAACATGGACTGGATTGGAAAAGATTATGCTGAGTAAAATAAGCCAAGTAGAAAAAATCAAGTATTACATGGTTTCACTTACTTGTGGTGCATAAGGGGTAATATAGAGGACAGTAGGAGAAGGAAAGTAAATGGGAAGTAGGGTAATTCAGGGAGAGAAACGAAACATGAGAGACTTTGGACACAGAAACAAACTGAGGGACTTGGAGGGAGGGGTGGGGGAATGGGAGAGCCTGGTGGCGGGTACTGAGGGCACCTATTGCATGGAGCCCTGGATGTGGGGCATGGGCAATGAATCTTGGAACACTGAAAAAATAAAATAAATTTAAAGTCAAAAAAACAAAACAAAACAAAACGTCATTTCTTCCTCCAGAACAAAAACAAAACAATAAACTGCAAATAGACACTTAAAAAAAAAGAGAGAGAGAAATACCCTTACTGAACTACTGGTTAGCACTGGCTGCACCATGGTTCCTAAACTTAATGACTTAAAGCAATAATCAAAGTCTGTGAGTCACTTGGGTAATTCTTCTGATCTACGTCACCCTCTTCAGCTGGGGCCAGATGACCGTGAGTGACCTTCCTCATGTCTTGTGGTTGTCTTAAAGTCAGCTGGGACAACAGGGATGATTTGGGTACATGTCTCTTGTTATACAGAATGCAAGCCAAGGCTTCTTCACATGGCAGATTTAGGGTTCCAAAGAATGGCAAAAGTGGGCAAGCCCCATTGCACAAAGACTTCCAAGTCTCCAATTCAGCAATGTTTGCTATTGTCCTGTCAGCCAAAGGAAGTCATATGGTTACATCCAGGGTCACGGTGTGAAGGAACTACCCAAGTGGGTTGATTCAGAAAGGTGAGTTATTGCAGCTATTTTTGTAACAATATAATCTCCATGCTCAGCTGAAAATGCAACTGACTTCTGAGTGTCTGGTAGAGACAAATTTATTTTTGAGATCAAAGCCTAGGTTAAACCAGCATTCCCCTTAGTAACTAGAAGATGTGTATATCTTTTATCTTCCCAGTTTCACTTTCTTCATCTATAAAATGTGACTACTAGTAATAATAATATCTACTTTATAGAGCTCTTTAGAGAATAAATGGTACAAGAATGCTTTGTAAACTACAAGTGTTCCAAAATTCAAGATATTTGTAGATGTACATTCTTAATGTGAGTATTCCCCACCCATCAACAAATTATTGAAGTATTTGTTAAATCAATGAGCTTCCTGATATTTCTGTGACTTTACTTCTCTAAGTCTAATCCATCCTCAGTCTGCTACTAGAGTTATTGTCCATAAAAGCCAAAACTTTCATGTCATTCAACACTTTAGTAAATCTCTGATAGCTTTCCATTGCTTATATAATATAAACAGAATCAGCATATGTAGATAGTCTGGGCCCATTTCTCTCCCTACCCAACCTCCTTGATACTATTAAATTTTACATTATTCTCTTCACACATCAGATCTTTACTATTTCAAGCTATATTCTATTTACCTCAAATTATAATGCTCTCATCCTTCATCTTCACTTTGACAAACTTCTACTATCCTTTAGCACCCAAATAAAATGTTCTTTCCTCATTCCACAAACATTTAATGGACCAAGATTTCTTGACTCCTCCTATGTTAATTGTTCTTTCTTGATTTCCAAAAGACTGTTAAAATCACAAAAACTTACAACAGAGTATTAAACCTTGGGTGTGTATGTTGTCTATCTCCCCAGATAGACTGGAAGCTTCTCCAGTACTAGAAACAGTGAAGATTCTCAGTATATAGTGTTGAGTGAATGAATGAATATTTGACTCTTTTATCCCTTCCCTGGCTGGCCATATTATGCTTTGATATTTCTACCCTGTGGATTCCCTTTTGTCAGCCCTAACTATAGACTGAAATATCTATGTTCTTTGACCAGTGTCCATCTTCACAATTGAAAATCAATTACCTATGTCTCACCTCAGGTTACCTACCAAAATTTTGACCCATTATCTTATTACTTCCTACTTGAGAGAGTTAACTGCATCTTTTTTACTACCCTTGAAGTTATAGTGATGCCATCCAAATGTAGTGGTGATCCAGGGAATGGGCGGGGGGGACTGATATTTTTTGTGAGTGTGCCTACCATGAACTTTATGAAAAAATATTTTTCTCTCAAATATAGCTGAAAACTGTGGCTTACACAGATTAAATAACTTACCCAAGGCACATAGCTATATATGAAACATGGAATCTTAATCCAGTTTTGTCTAACCAAAAATGAAACAAAACAACTCTTCTGATCTTTAACTCTACCACAGTAGTTTGGCAATATACAGACCCATGTTATAGCCAGTAAAAGTTTATGTGTTTCTAGTTTGACTATAAATCTAGGACCTTAATACCAAGAAAAAATATTAAGAAGTTATAAATCAATTTAAAGTACAGCATCTAGGCACAAAATCATATGTTGGTGGTATTATATTAATAGTTATTTTGGCTCCCAAGTTTCTAGTTTATCCAATGTTTTAGAATAAATATGATAGAAGAATAATAGGGTCACTTCAAACAAAAGCTATACAACTTCAGTCCCTCTGCTTGAATTTCGAAGTTCAAGATTTTATCTCCCTTCTAGGCAAAAAGAAAACTTTTGTTTTCATTTTTTACTAAAAATAATAATTATGGATAAAATGATACAGTTTTA
>PITA01023720.1:15926-27694 GCA_004023965.1 Spilogale gracilis
GGGTAACAGGGTGATGGGTATTAAGGAGGGCACATGCTATGATGAACACTGGGTGTTATACTTAACTAAAGAATCACTGAACACTGCATCAAGGACTAATTATGTATCATACAGTGGCTAACTGAGCATAATAAAAAAATTAAAATAAAAAAAGACATTGAAGCCAGCTGGCTGGTTATAAATAAAGAAGGTGTAAGAGTTAATACCTGAAATTGTTGATGTCTCATTCTGGAGCCTGAAACAGCTCATCAAAACAACTCAAAACAACACATCATCAGCTTGAATATGCCACTAGTCCTGTCTCCACCAAAAGGAGTATCTACTTATAGGTTAGCTGGACGTCTTTCTGCAGTTACTAAAGGAAAGCTAGATAGAAGCCTCCTAAAGGACTATCGGAAATTCTTCCATGATCCTTTAGAATAAGGATTCTTAACTTATTGTGGGCTCCATAGATGAGTTTTAGGAAACCTGTGAACCTCTCACCCCACTGGAGTTTGCAAAATTGTACTATTAGTTTTTCTGGTGAAAGGCTCCACAAAATGTAGATTCTCACAAAAATCTGTGACCCATAAAAACTAGATCAAGAATGAATATTCCTAAGTTCCTCAAAATTCTAGGCACAGATATTTTTTCGGGGACATCACAAGGACCAAAAGAGTAACAGGTAAAACAGAGGAAGAATTAACCATGGCTTTTTGCTGAGTACGGGTGGAGGCAACATGGGACCACAGAATTGTAGGAAACTGAGTTGACACACTGGTTATAATGAAAGCTACTCTCAAAATCCTCAAATTTGCCATTCCCCAGATGAATAACACAGATGTAACTCAGTACTGTAGGATGGTTCTTCTCCTTGGAGTAACCCCATATTTAGGAGCAGATATTGGGAATCACTGAGTTACTGAGTTCTGTGTATTTAACTGTTCCATGTTTTCTACTGATACTTAATTGAACAGCTGCATCGTATGCAAGATGTAATGCCAGGCACTAAAGATATCATGGTAAATGAAATGAAAAGCAGGGGGGGGAAATAGCCAAGCCTTGATTCAGCCCAGTTTATAATGGTATTAGAATACAATGAAAACTCTTTGAGCTGCTTGCTAATCACAAGTTCTCCAAAAGCCATAGAATTTTAGAGCTAACAGAAAACTTGATGATTACCTAGTCCAATCCTCTTATCTTAAAATAAATAAAGAGCCCTGTTCAGTGTTATTCAGTTGAGATGGCAGTGCTGGGTTTTCCTTCATCTAGCCTATTCATTTTTCTACTGTTTTAAATTGTGCTTCACAACCTGTCTATATTCCCTTTTGTTTACAGAATCAACCAATTTCAGATATCCTTACATACCCCCAAATACCTAGATGCCAACATAAAATCCCTGGAACCCCTTCCTCTGAACATTAAGTCTCCCATTCCACATACCAAGAAGGAAAAAATTCAGAATCAATTGTTAAGTATATAGGCTGATGAAAGATGAGACCTAACCAATTCAAAAAACTAGAATACTTTCAATGTTTAAACTCAGCCTTTGCTCAGAAATAGAAGCATCCCTGACTCTTTAAAATCATGGTCTCAACTGGTCCACTCCCTCATGATGTCATATATAGTTTGACGTTGTCTGGGCAACTTGGTAAACATACTGCTTCCTCCACTGTTTAATTCCCTTTCCTGAATAAGATCCTTAGGCAACCAGGCTTCATTAGTTCAGGTGCTAGCCTCAGGGAACTACTTGTTTTAATTAGAGGGATGAAATGGCATTTTAATTGTGCGCAATGATTAATAAACATGCTGAGCTGCTGCATAATGATCTCCTGTGTGAAGAGCTTTCTCCCTATTCCTGATATCTACCTCCATTAACTGATTGTTATCCAGGCTGAGAGCTATCGAGCTCTTCCTCCAACCAAATTGTACGTTGTCTGTCCTCCAATTTCTTCACTAATAATAATTATTAGAGCTAAGTCCCATTTTTTTTGGAGCAACAGAGACAGGACTAGAATGGTGAAAGCTTACAGAGTGGTGTATGGTCTATGTAATTTATTTCACTGAATTTTCTTGTGAAGGGGAGATAATAATAGGACCAACCTGACAGGGCTTTGCAAAGATTAAATGAGACAATTCATGCAAAGCGCTTAGCCAAGTGCTGGCCCAGAGTAAGCACTCTGAAAATGTTAGCTGCCATTATCATTAGGAGGATTATTCTTACCATCATCATCATTAACTTCTTCATCATCATCAATTTCATCATCACTATCATCAAGATCATCATCTTGGTCAAGATTAGACATTTAGATTAGATGTAGATTAGACTCTTAGAGATCATGATGTCCACTATATCACATCTAATTTAGGAATAATTTTCCAAAGGGTAGAGGTTGACTAGAGATTTTTTCCCCCCAATTTCTCCTTTATGTTGTATGAGAGTAGTTTGGAATTACTTATGAGATATATGCACAAAGAAAGTCATGTATCTTGAAGGCTTAATCTCAGCTAGTCAGTAGCTGAACAAAATACTTTGCATCTAAACTTCAGTGATAACAGAAATCAGAAAACTGATTATAAAGTGACTTCTGTTATAAAAGCTGCATATAAAAAATAAATGCTGTATATGCTTGGGATTTGTAATAGTTTTATTGGCCACTATCATAACTTGATGAGTTCATACAACATTATAGCTACTTTCCCCATTGCTGACACTGGTAAATTGTTTTCCTTTGTGTCTCTTGGAAATTGTTTCTCCAAGTCATATATCTTCAAGTCTCTTTTTTTCTCTTGATTTGGAAGGAATAATTCTTGAAACCCAGGGCAGGTGCCACTATTCACTATTTGCAAATGGCTATTGTGATGCTGGATATTATGTAACTGGCCCTGTTCCTTAGCTTGAATTATTAATGACAGGATTTAAAAAAAAAAAAAGGAGCAGGCTAGGTGCTCTACTGATCTACTTATCCTCCTATTTTGATATGTCACTGTAACTGCACAACAATACAATTCACTATATGCCCAAGAAGAGAGGAGTAGGTATGACTGAGCATGGTAGAAACTAAATGTGGAAATAAGTTTTTACATTTAGAAATGTAGGACTTCATGTAAATAAGTCTGCCCCACTGAAGATGTTTTCCTGTACACAGGGTCATTATAGTTCAGTGAAGCAGATATGATTGATCACATGGGCCAAATCTTATCTTGCTTCAGGGAACTCCTAATTCTTGTTGTAGTTTCTTTAAGGACATGCAATTGTCTGCAAGAGTCAAAAGGGAAAAGGTAAATGAACTTCTTTGACCATGGTAGAGCAGAAAGGTTTTAGAATAGATGCTCAACCCGAAATATCTAGGACAGGACAGAAAAAAAAAAAAAAAAGACAGAATGTATTTTCTTATCTTCCCATTTCCCCAGCAAAGTCTCTAAAACCAGTTAGCTAAATTTCCAGTGAAATATAATTACACAATAATTAGAATATCTAACATTAGAAATACTGGGGTGCCTGCGTGGCTCAGTCAGTTAAGCCTCTGACTTCACCTCAGGTCACAATCAGGGTCCTGGGATGGAGTCCAGCGTTGGACTCCCCACTGAGCAGGGAGCTTGGTTCTCTGCCCCTCCCCTCATTTGTGCTTGCACCCATGCCCTCTCTTTCTCTCTCTCTCTCTCTCTCTTTCTCTCTCAAATAAGTAAATAAAATCTTAAAAAAAAAAAAACAATTAACCATATGAAGTGTTATTGACGTTGTGAAGGAACTGAAACCAGCACACACTGCATTTTACCAGTGTGAAATGGTACATTTTTGGAAAAGAGTTCTGTTTGTTCTTGAAAAGTTAAACACATAACTACCACACATCCAGCATCTTGTTCCTAAGGATTAACCTGAGAAGTGAAAGCATATGTCCATACAAAGACAAGTTTCTTTGCAATAGCCAAAATTTAGACACTAAAATATCTCTTAACAGTGAAACAGATAAACAGATTAGTATGCAGCCATCGTACGATGGACTACTACTCAGCAAGAGAGAAGAATGAACTATGGATAACACACATTAACAAAGACGAATCTGTAAGTTAGTCAGGGGGAAAGACAGATTACAAAGAGACTTTGTAACTTTGAGGAAACTTCTGGGGGTGACGCATATGCTCATTATCTTATTGTGATAATGGTTTCAGAGTGGATACTTATGCCAAAACGTATCAAATTGAAGACTAAATACATACAGTTTATTGAATGTCAACTCTACTTCAAGGAAGGTATACTAGATAAATAAACTAAATAAATAAATGAAATTACTTAGCTGAAGCTTTTTTAGCATAATACCTATGCTAATGGAACCACTGGTTGGGATTTTTTTTTCCTGAAATAGTCACAACAGTGTATTAATCTCTTGCAAGTATTGTTTGTGTGTATTCTTCTATTAAAGGCTTTCTATTCTTATGAAAAGAAATGGACCCAAGAAAACAATGTTCTAATATATGCATGTAGACACAGTTACATATATTGAGAACATTTGTCTCTAATAAACAACCATGGTAATATAAATATAGCTGAGGAAATATGCTTGTGGGAAACTCTTCACTATTTACAGTCTTTTGGATAACCGGCCAGTAACGTCATGCAAAATTAAGGTCTTATAATTTTCTCTCCAATTTTAGAGAAGCCCATAAGGAGAGATTTTTCTGGACAATGTAACTTCATACCCTACCCTTCATCCCCAGCACAATGCCTTTGCATAGCTGAGTCCATCAAACCTAGGCTTATTTCAGTGAGTCAATCAATTAATGAATCCTTTATTGCCAGTGCGTCCTTTCTTCACACAGTTTACCTTTGACCTTCTCAAATTTATTTGATCATTCTTCCAATTTTTCTGTAGCCTTTCCAATGCTGAGGTACTGGATAGAAGTTCAAGAATATTCATTTAAGGCATGCCTACATTTTTTAATATACCATTCTCTTTCAAAATACCCTAACCCCTAAAAATTTGGTCCATAATGAAACAGTTTTGGGGGGAAAAAAGATGGATTCTGAGAAATCACTAATTTGGGGAAAAAAGTCCATTGAAACATAATGTACACTGATATATATTCATATAAATGTCAAATCAGATGCACATATATTTATAATATGTTACTACTAAATTTATATTTCCCATAAATGCTCTTTAATAATCAAGAATGAAATAGATTATAATAATTTAGATGCATCTGTCTGTACTGATTAGTTTAATGGTATTCTTCCCTTTATTAGGAAGTCAACACTTGTCTTGAGTGCTTATGTAATAAAACTATCAGAACAAGAGTTTAAAATTATCCCAATGAAGGGGTGCCTGGGTGGCTTCAGTTGGTTAAGCGACTGCCTTCGGCTCAAGTCATGATCCTGGAGACCCGGGATCGAGCCCCACATCGAGTCCCAGTGAGGAACGAAGGAGGGTAAAAAGGAAGGAAGGAATGACAGAGGTAGAGGAAGAAAAGATATTTTATATTCGATTGCAAGAAAATCTTCATAGAAAAATTGAGATTTATGTTTATCCTTGAAAAAGGTAGAGAATTACAAAGAAGCAAAAAGAGGAAAGGAATGAATAAAGAAATCAAAGTCCAAACACTCAAAGGGTATTCAGTAAGTGAGCAAGTACTCTATACAACTATACTGAAACATTCATTCAGACCAGCAGAAGACTGGACTAGACTTCAAATGACCTTGACAGATAGTCTAAGAATATGGCAGAATTCTTTGATCCTAACCACTCCAAGAGTGTTCTCCAAACACAGCATCAGGATGCTCTGGAATCTTTTTAGAAATGCAGCTTTTCGGGGCGCCTGGGTGGCTCAGTTGGTTAAGCGACTGCCTTTGGTTCAGGTCATGATCCCAGAGACCCGTGATCGAGCCCCACATCAGGCTCTCTGCTCGGCAGGAAGCCTGCTTCTCCCTCTCTCACTCCCTGTGCTTGTGTTCCCTCTCTGGCTGTGTTTCTCTCTGTCAAATAAATAAATAAAATCTTTAAAAAAAAAAAAAGAAAGAAAGAAAAGAAAAGAAATGCAGCTTTTCTTCCCAACCACAAACCTAATTCAAACCCACATTTTAGCAAGATCCCCAAATCATGTGCATACGTTAAAGTTTTGAGAAGCACTATTCTGGGAGAGGAGAACCACCTGCATAGTGAAGAAAGCACTGGAATGGGGTTTCTGAGGATCCCAGTGTTATTCCCATATTGAGTGTCCTTGGATCAGTTACTTAAAAATCTGTGAACATCATTTTCCTTAAATACAAAATGATGAGTTTTGAGCCTTTCTATTCAGTGAGGATCAACAAAAGGGAAATTAAGATATGGGAAGTGAGATAATCAGTTATGTTTTATGAATACCAACCTAAAGAAAGGAAGAAAGGAAGAAAGGAAGAAAGGAAGAAAGAAAGAAAGAAAGAAAGAAAGAAAGAAAGAAAGAAAGAAAGAAACTGCAATACCAGTTAAAAACATATCATAATATGTTAAACAAAGTTATAAGAATACAAAAAACATATTTTATGTGTATAATTATTTACCTTCAATTGTTATGTGTATTTAAACAAAGTTATAAGAATACAAAAAAACCCATATTTTATGTGTATAATTATTTACCAGTATAGATATCTTCTTAGTATTAGTATTATATTCTCCTGTCTGCCTTTTTAAATATGCTTTTATTAATGCATTAAACTGTAAGACACGCCTTATACCAAGAGAGTAGGAATGTGAGAGAGAGATGGAGAGAGGGAGGGAGGGAGAAGGAGAGAGAGAAATCTTCAAAAACCCAGTGGTACAAAGAAATTCAAGCAATTCTATAGAACTATTAACAGTTATAAAATGGATTGATTTTTAACTGCCATTTCCTTTATATGGCTATCTTTCTGATTAGAATATTGTAGCAGAAGTCATATGGCAGTGGAAAGAAAAGTCCTCATGCCTCACTTAAAACTAGCCATAACATCAGCAATGCTAAAGACGTGAAATTGTTTTTAAAGGCATGAACAAGTTGACAAAATACTAGTATTTTTACTCCCAAGGAAAACTTTTACTTTAATATATTATGCCATTATTCTAGTGACCAGCTTGGGGAAAGTGGGGGACTTATATTAAGCACATATTCTAGTGACCAGCTTGGGGGGGAGTGGGGGGACTTAAAACTGTCCTTCTTTACTTTTTAAAAACATTTTTTTTCCTTTGATAACATTTTCCTCCATTCCACAGTAGGTACCTTCAGCCATCTCTTCCAGATAAATATAAAGTGTCTATTTGAAGTGATTGAATTCCATGGATCCACTTCATGATCTTTTATTTATGTCCTTCCACATTTAAAATAAATAAGGTTAATACTGATAGAACAAGGTTGTATGGGTCTTGAAGGATCTATTTTTTTCATCACACCTCTTTTGTTCCATCTTGCTTAGCAAATCAGATGCTAGATATATTTTGATTAGTTTGTACTTTAATGGATCATGCATGGAGGGTCCACCTTTCACATTGGGGCCATTAATTTTTCTTGAGTCTGATGGAAAAAACAGGTAGAGCTTTTTTTGTGTGCTGATTGAAAAGTGATGGATTATTTTCATGTGGTAAGAAACACAATGTTTTCTTTAGCACAGCAGGATATAATGTTTGCAAGGTCTAACAGTGAAATATTATGCATATCTGCTGCTGGCCAGCTGCCAGAAATGGAACAGCAAAATCAGAGGAGATTTTGAATTTGAATCTTAAAACCAGTGCAGACTACAAAGAAACTAATGAGCCATTCTAAGCAGAAAAAGCATTTGTACTAATAGATGATTCCTGCCATACATGCCAGCATTTAACAAAATGGTAAATAATTATTCATTTAAATGTTACCTTGAACTTTATTTCAAGGGAAAAAAACGATACTTATTCTGAGTAATTTCCAATAGGCACCACCGCACGAATTTTTTTTTTAATCCCCAATTCAGAGGCCCATGACATTTCCTTCCTTGTGAAAGTAGAAGCATTTTCCATAGAGTTTTTCTTCTCATATGACTGAAAAACTGATTCACAGACAATTTTCTCTCTTCATCATTTAGTATTTAGAACTGGTATTTTCAAATCAGTACACAGAATCGTGAAAATCTTTGAAGTGTTGTAAAAAATAAATACATAAACATGACTTTTAAAGGCAGGGGAGGGGATTTTTTGCGTTTGCTAAATATCTTGAGCTCCTTTGTTTCTAAAGTCAAGGAGATGACAATGGTGATCTTTCTTTACTTGCATTTTTTAAATTTTTGGTAAGCTACTGGTATATTAAGGGAAACCCATCTGTATGTTCATTTATATCTACCTGATCAAGTTACTATTTTCTAAGAAATATTCAGTATCTTAAAAAGTTAGAGCAACCTTTTCTGGGCTTTTAAATTTTATTTTAGTTTGTCTTATTTTAGGTCTAGGGAATTTCATTCCGTAGGCATTAAGAGAAATTTGAGTCTAGCAGAGCACTTGCCCTACTTTAAACGGAGAAGCAACACAATCATATGGGAAATACACTGGTTATTACTGTCCCCCTTGTAAATAGAGAAATCTAATGGGAGGAGACATTTGCTACATCTTGATGCCTTATGTATTTTATATTACTGTATTTCGATCTCCATTTTAAAGGTGGAATTATGACTTTAAATTATAGGCTTTCACTTTTAAGACCATAATCATCTCCCAGTGCTGCAGGGGAGGGTGCACAGGGGCTCAGTCCCCTAGAAACATCAGGTGGAAAAGAAGAGGGGGGAAAACCCTGCTGTACTGTCACATCTTGCTCTTTAAAAATCATGATTGAGACATGCTTGTGACACATTCAATCAGGCCGTCCTCCTGCCTGAGTTACTAGCCAGGTGTTCTGTTTTCCAGGAAGCTGCATTAACTTTGCTGGGCCTCTAGGGTACTACAGAGTAATTTATTACTACGTCATCCCAAATGGTGCTCATGCGGCCCAAGGCCTGGTCTATCTCCAAATCGACATGAAACCTCAAAGTCTTGCTAGGGGTGGCTTATAAATTAGAAGAATATGGTTTATCTTCTAGATACTATTTTTTAAATGTCATGTATGACATAGTTGCTTTTGATTTGTTTAGCAGATATAAATGATAGATTTTTCTAAAGAGCTTAGAGATCAAATAGTCCACGTTTTAACCTGCCAACAAGCCCCCCAAATCTTAATTTAAAATGTAAAAAAATGAAGTTCCATAAAGTATGCAAAATAATACAATTGTAAACTTAAATATTCCTTTTAAAATTTGCTATGCGATCGTCATACATCGTGGGAAATGCACTTCTGATACCAAAAAAAATCAATTCTACAAGGCTACCCATATGTTTGAATTGTGTGAATTAAATCTGCTTTGTCCAGATGGTTAAAAACTTATTCAAAATTAGGAATAAGAGCAAAAGTCAGAGGGCCTTAAGGAACATATTAGAAGAATGCTTGAGTACATATATTTCTAAGCAAAGTCAATAATGTCAATTCTTAAAACATTTAAAGAACCATATGAGTTGCACTATCTTCTGCCCAAAAAAACTAATATATGGTGTTTAGGATGTGCTGAAATTGTAAAATAATAATCAGAATTTAGAAGTGCAAGAAAAAAATAATGCTAGCTATGTTTTATTTTCACTGAAAATTTTAGAAAGTAGAAAGAGGAAAAGAAAGGAAGGAAGGGAAAAGGGAAGGGATGGAGGTAGGAAACTCCATTAGTGCTGTTGAAATATTAAATGATAGTAGAATGTTTCCATCATGATTAAGTTAAGATGATAGAGTCTATTAGTTCAAGACAACTAAAAAGAACATACAATATATAGCATATATTTGCATATGTATAATTATGTGTACATAATTCTGTAAAATGAAATTTTAGATAATTCTGTAAAAATGAAAAACTCTAATTTTTTTTTTTGCATAGTTTATAATTTTCTTTTTCCTGATCTCAATTTTCCCTGAATTTTATCAATGATAGCAATCATGTTCCTCTATTTTCTATCTGAATACATGATTTAGTAATATTCATGTCCTTCTTAGCCATAAGTTTCAAGCGGTGCCACTTTAGTTGCACCTTGTCTTTTTCCTTGGTCTTCACTTTGACTTCTGAAAACATCTAAACTCTTAAAGCAAAATAACTGGCATCTCATGTATTTAATATTTAAGGAGACACAAACTTAACTACAGGATACAATAAATTTACAAAATATCTAACTAGAGATGTTATTATTTAAGTATCCAATTGAAATTCAGCACATACTTTAGGAATTCTCCAATTCTCCCAACATGTTATAATATACTTATTCTGAGCAGCTAAAGGTTGAGCATGAGAAAGCACCCACATATACAACCTTTAAACTGAGAAGCTCCACTGAACATTGTCCAAGCTTGTGAAGTCAAAGTATGGTGGCTGATTAGACATACATGTTTTTAATAATTACATATCAAGCATATTTTGTTGCTGTATGATCAGATGCCTTAGGTATGTCAAATATACTTTCTTAGACTAAATGAATTTGCAAATGAAAATAGCAATTATACTTCAATTACATACCCGTGATTATAAAACACTAAAACAAGTACGATTTCTTTTTCTTGTATTAGATTTGAATTTACCATATTTTCCTAAGAGTCATTTTCTATTACAAATCATAACCACCCCTTTGTCAGAAAACGTATTTGAGGATATACCTGGTAGTGTTGAAGTTTTCTCTAAAATGTTCTCAGTGTGTTAGACATTTTATAATTTATAGATGCTGAATCTCTCTTTAAGGTAGGTCCCCTCCCTCCTGTAGATTCAAAAAACTCACAATAGGTGTGGGATTTAAAAATTCACTTGTGCTTTTGAAACCTTAGTAGAACTAGTAGCTTTCAACCCATAAAAATTTTAATAAACAAAATCCACCCTAACCTTTGAAAACCTTAAAAGTGACAGACTTCTATTTCACCCTGACAAAGCAAAGCAGTAGTGAAATTTTAGTTGATAAATTTTAAAATGCTTTCTCTTTTAAGGATTGTTGAATTTCAAATGTTTTGATATTAAAAACCAACTGACAGATCTTTTATGAATATTTGGAAAATCATCCTTCGCTCTTTTGTAGCCCAGCAAAGATGCAGAAAATAATCATAATGTGCATTTTGGAAAGCTGTGTGGTGATATAAAAGACTCCCATGCAAAGAGCAGACGGAAAATGGTAGTTATTATTAATTTAGAAAAACAAAAGAGCAGCCCAGCATCTCCATAATGTGGCAAGTTGTGTGCTCTTAAAGGAGAGGGGGGTTTATAATTGGATTTTAGAGTAATTTAGAAGACGAGATAAGATGTAATGGTTGTGTATTAGAGGTTAAAACTACAACAGAAACCCATAATGTAAAGGTTCATTGCACTGGGAGAAAACAGAACAAAGAAAAGCAGCATCAACTGAAAATGGCCTGAGTGGGAAGCAACAAGGTGAAGCGGGCTGGGAAGACCCCAGGGCTGGAATGTTCTTACTTGGCGCAGGCAGCATGTAGCCTTAAGCTCCTCTTCCAGCAGATAGTAAGGAACACAGGTTTCCTTCAAAATATTTTTTCTTTAGTGACCTTTTTACCCTTTGCCCCACCTCCCCCACCTTCTCCCTACCAGGAGTTCAGCTTGGCATCTTTTCCTCCCCAGCAGCCCAGAGGCGTATCAGGTTCTCTTCCACTCAGTCTTTACCAGACATCCTGGGGCTCACCTGTGGATCTCAGGTTTTCTAGGTGGACGTTATGAGGATTCTGTCCTCTGGCTTCCCAAACACACACACACA
>PITA01023721.1:0-27610 GCA_004023965.1 Spilogale gracilis
GGGGGGGGGAGTACGTCAACTCTCCAGGCAGCAACTCCCCAACGGGTGGCTGGCGGGCCTTTCCTTCCTAATGACGACATTTTGGGGGTTCAGCGGGGAAAGCGTGTGGAGGGCCTGGTACCAAGGATAGCTGTCCCCTAAACTGAGGCCTTGGTGGGCAAGGGGGCCATTGTTTCAGGGTCTCCTGAAGAGCCAGGAAAGTTTTGAGGAAAGTGAGACTATGAAGTCTCAGGTGGAATTTAAGAAACAAAACAGAAGGTCACGGGGGAAGGAAGGGAGAAATAAAATAAGACAAAATCAGAGAAGGAGACAAACCATGAGAGACTCTTAACTCTAGGAAACAAACTGAGGGCCGCTGGAGGGCGGGGCGGGCACCAAGGAGGGCACTGATGTGATGAGCACTGGGTGTCGTGTACAACTGAGGCGTTACTGAAATCTACCTCTGACACAATCCGCTGCATGTTACTTGGATTTAAGCAAAAAAAAAAAAGAAAAAAGAAAAAAAAAAGGCTGTGCGGTCTCCCTGGAGAGCGGCTTCTGGCACCTTCCCAGGC
This sequence comes from Spilogale gracilis, assembly GCA_004023965.1. Lineage (NCBI taxonomy): Eukaryota > Metazoa > Chordata > Mammalia > Carnivora > Mephitidae > Spilogale > Spilogale gracilis. Next base: position 555 of record PITA01023721.1, read on the forward strand.
CGCGGGGCCTGCCGGCTCCGAGAAGCCCGGTGATGCCCGGTCGGGGACCAGGGATTCGGAGACGACGGGCAGCGGCGGGGGTGGCGGGGCGGCCGCCTTCTCCGCGCCCCTGCGGCGGGGACCAGGCTCCCAGGCAGCCCCGGCGGCCCGTTCTCGGCAGGGGCGCGGCCGTCCCCGCAGCCCAGATGCTGCCACCTCCACGGCCCGGCAGGGTTAGGGGCTCCCGGAGCGTCTCCGCCCTGGGCACCCCGGCCCGCGCGCAGAAGGGAGGGTTCCTTCCAAGCTCCCAGGGGTGCCGGCCTGCGCTGTGCGGGGGCGCCCCTCCGCAGGGCCGGGCGGGGCCTCTCCGGGAAGCGCGCGGGCTGCGCCTCCGCCACCTGCAGCCTCCCGGGGGACAGGTGCTCGGCCGCTGTCCCAGGCACGGTGTCAGAACCGTGATTTATATGCACTCGGAGCGGGAATTTCTCTTTGTTACTCTCCTGTGGCAGAGCCAGTTTGATTTCCATAAATTTCGCTTTCCTTACAAGAAAATCAAAGCAGCTGAAACAAGCAGGTCTTTGGCAGGATCTCACAGCAAACATTCAGGAAAATACAAGATGAGAAGGGCGTGTGGAGAAAAGACGGTGACTGCAGGATGTACTCCCACAGCGCCGTCAGGAGGTAAAGCACCGCGGGCAATGGCCAAGGAGGAACCTCAGATGTCTGCATCCAACGTGGGGGCAGCACCCGGGGGGGGGGGGGGGGGGGGGGGGGGGGGGCAGCAAGTTGGAGGCCGGGCCGGTTCTGGCCTCTCCCCTGACTCCGCGGCCTTGGCGTGGTCACCTCATGGCTCAGCCTCGGTCCTCATGCTCCTGAGGGCCTCTTACAGGCCACTGTCCTGGGAGCGAGGGCGGCAGGCTCCCTGGCCACCATGGGACTCAGCCCCAGGAGACACCGTAGAGACGCTAGTCTCCGTGCATCGCCCCCTGCACAGCCACCCCACCTTGCCCAATAGCAACAGCCTTGAGCTCTCCTGACTCGCCTCCACGCCCCAGCCAGGAGCAGCCCCGGGGGTCCACAAGCTTCCTTCTTCGAGGACAAGCTCTGCCCTGCTTTTCCTTCACAAAGTAGATGAGGTTGTGTGTGACTTCCTAAGCCCAAGTGCCTCTCCAACCTCCCTTGTCGCCCGGGCGCTCTCCTGCGTGTCTGAGTCCATTCGGGCTGCTGCGACAAAAATACCACAGCCTGGGGTGGCCGACCAGCAGCAGACACAGATTTCTCCTAGGCAGGGAGGCCGGAAGGCCAAAATTGGGGTACCCAAAGGGCTCCTAAGTGGCTGTCTCCTCATGGGGGAAGGAGAGAGGAAGCCCTCTGGGGTCTCTTTTATAAAAGGACATGAGTCCCAACCATGAGGGCTTCAACCTCATGATCCCAAAGTCCCACCTCCTAAATCTACCACGTCAGGCATTAGGATTTCAGTGGAGGAATTTGGAGAGGATATGCAGACCATACCCTTCTTCATCGCTGACATCCCATGTGGCACAAAATGGGGCCAGGGGGTGGGCAGGGGAGTGCGACAACAGACACTACTATAAAAGGCGAGAAAAAATGAAAAACTGGCCATGTCTCAATGCATATTAGTTGGAAAAGGCAACAGAGCCCTTCCTGGGTCAGCGAAGGGGTCAGCGAGCTAGGAGGACGTGTGCGTACTCGGGTGACCGGCTCTGGCCCCGTGGTGGCGACGTCCCTTCATCCCTGCCGCCACGTTCCCCAGCAGCAGTCTACGGAGCATGTGTAAAACAAAAAAAAAATTTTTAATTGAATGCTCTGTTTCCAGAGAAGTTTACAACTGACTTCCTGAGGCCCGTTCAACCTTTGCTGCCGGCGGCCTCTTCCCAGAACAAATCAGGTTCTGCCATCTTTTGATCGAGACCCTAAGATGCAGACCAAACTGGGTCTGATCCTCTTCCCTCAGAAGGAGGGGGTGACTCCCATTGCAATAGGACACCCTGAACCTGCCTGGAGTCCCAATTCCAAAGCACATTTTAAAAAGTGAGTGGCTCTCGTGACTTAGTCGCTAACAATACTGCGCTGCGTTCTGGGAGGGCTGCAATGTTCGCACCATAACGGCAGCAAACGGTAATAATGTGAGATAAAGGGTGTGCTCACTGACCTCACGGAGGGAAACAGTTGCCATGTGTGCGCATATTCAATCATCACGCTGTACTTACACTCACACAGTATTGCAAGCCGATTATTTTTTCAGTGACACTAGAAAATAAGAGAATGCCCACCCTTGAACTCTGCACACATGAGCTCTGGAGTCCCCTTTGTGGAGGGGGAAGATGCTTGCTTTGAGTCTCCCTGCTGCGTTCTCCAGGGGGCCGCCTAGGTCTAGCATCCGTCCCAGGAGAGTCACCCTTCCAGGGGAAGTCTTCATCTGGTTCCTCCATGTCCCCGGGGGTTATGATGTATGTGACTCACAGGGTGTGACCGAGCCTCCTCTGGCCAGATTCCTACCCTGGATGTCCCCTGGAGGTGATCCAAGCCTACTCACAACTTTGGCCAAAGAAAGCTATCTGGGCCTGGAGCCCTCTGGGTGGACCTCAATTGACCAGGAGTTTATTTCCGGGGGTGATCATTTAAAAAAAAAATGAGGTTCAGAGGTCACGTGATTTGCCCCAGCACACAGCTAGTGAGTGGCAGATAGATGTGGAATTTGAACATCAGGTTTCCGTTCCAAAGTTTCTCCCCTCTCCACCTCACTACACTGTTTGCCACCTGAGGTCCCCAAACACCACGTCACTTGAAATGAAGCTGTGTAGTCACAAAGAAATAAAATCACAGCGCACACTGTTGCCGTATTTGGGTTACATACAACTTTAGGGCTATGTCCCCTTTCCCCTAAATTGTCCTTCTGGAAATGTGAGTGTAATGGTTAAGGTTAAATGACAGTGCATGATCCGCCCTTCCCTCCATGCCCAAGCCACCAGAAATTCTGGTGGAAGTACCTGTGAATGTGAATGAAAGCCCGCTTAGAATCCGAAAAGCCACATATCCCGTGGGTCAGGGCAATATGTCCTTTGGGTAATCATATCTCTGTATCTCTTATCTGTATTTCTTGATCCCTGTGCCTCAATGGTCTCAACTTCTGTGAGTTTAAGCAATCACTCTGTACCTTGCAGTAACAATACTAATCCTGTCTCTAGGGCGGGTGCAAAAGCAGTTAAAGATTTAACTGCACCACCCAACTTCCTCACTTGGGAATAATAAAAGACTGGGACCCTTGACAGTCAAGAGAGACCAAGCCATGAGACAGAGACTGAGAGCCGACTGAGAGACTGAGAGACAGAGAGATAAAGGCAGAGGGCCTGCGAGGAAGCAGCAAGAGAGCCTTAGAGGAGAGAGCGGGAGAGCTGGCAAACAGCAAGAGATCCTCCTTCGACAGACCTCCCGGCTCGGGTGCGTTTTTGGCCGCCGACACTCATCATCCTGCTCGACCCCACCTTTTTCCCCTGGCTGGACCGGGGGAGAAACCCCAAACCTCGTAGCCCAGGAAGGAGCTACAGTTAAATAGCTCGCAGGTTGTGTCGGCCAGGCTGTACCCTAATCTGCACGTGGTGCCGTGACGAAACCGATTTCGGCAGGCGGCCCTCGGACACACCATCATAACTGTGCTCAGAACTTGCCAAGGGTTCTTGCCTGACTCCCGACCCCGAGCCCGGCGCAGCCTAACAGGTTTGGCTTTGCTTTTACTTTCATTCCTTGTGTCCTCTCGTGCTCCAGTGAAGTGGGCATCAGAAGGCCCAAGGTAAGGTCCAGGCCCTCCATTCCAGAGGCGGTCCCAATTGCTGGTGGAAATTCTCCACGGAACAGTACTTCCCTTCCTATAAACCTCAGTACTTCCCACCTTATGAGAGTGACCTTTGGCTTTCTAATTATAACTGAAAAACATGTTTCCAAATTTAAAAATTTTGTAAAACACAGAAAAGTATAAAGAAGAAAATAAGTCATGTATACTCTGACCCAGCAACAGTCACTATCAAATTTTGGCAAATTCTCCCAATTTCTTTCTGTGCAGGTATATATACACATATACACATAGCATTTATCTACTTAATATACAATATAATTAATCTATCACCAGCTCCAGAAGTAGCCATCACTAATGCCTACACGTATCCACGTGCGCCTCCTCTAGTCGGTCACCCCGTCTGCCTCCCCAATGCTGATGTTTATGGTTATCGTTCCATTGCTTCTTCTTTTCAAGATTTTATTTACTGGGTCCTGGGATAGAGACCTGCACCGGGCTCCTTGCTCAGCAGGGAGCCTTGTGCTCCCTCTGCTTGTGTTTTCTCTGTGACAAATAAAATCTTTAAAAAAATGAAAATAAAAAGTTTATTTGAGAAGGAGCACACAAGCAGGAGGTGGGGCAGAAGGTGAGAGAGAAGCAGGCTCCCCGCTGAGCAAGGGGCTTGACATGGGGCTTGGTCCCAGGGCCCCAGGATCATGACCTGAGCTGAAGGCAGACGCTTAACTGACTGAGCCACGCACACATCCCTCCATTGCTTCTTCTTAAAGTAAAATTGCAACACATATACCCACAATTTGGGATTACAGGGTATTTACTTTTGCTTCCTCCTCTTTGTTTCTCACTGAACCTTTCCTCAGATCATCAAATGTTAATCAGAACATTTGGCTGTACCACAACCCAGAATATGGATGCATTATAGTTTATTTAATGAATCCTCTAAATGTTGACCATGTAGATTGTTTCAAAATTTTGCTCTTCTAAATCCTTCAAACTACTTCAGAGAAGTCTTTGCACACATCTGTGATTATTTCCTTGAGATGAGCCCCTAGACAGGACTTTCGGGGTATGCTGTATTGACGGCTTTGGTCACTTTGTCTCTCTGTGCTGGGGGCCATTCCCCTGTTGTCCCCCTGAGCCATTCTGAGATGTCACGTCCTTGGAGCAGCCCTCAGTCCCCTCCCACAGCATCCTGCGGGATCTTACTGCTGGGCCCCTCTGTGCTCTACAGCCTCCCTGCAGAAGGCCAAGGCACGTGGTTTGTCCCTCCTCCTCTTCCAAGATGCCTTCAGCCGCTCAGTGACTAGGGGGTCCTCACCCCTCATCAGCATTTTGGAGCCCCTGAAAACAAACAAGTGAGCCCTTTTGTTTTGATGAAAAGAAATAATACCGCTGGCTTCAGAATCTTACTTTTTGCATTTAGCGTGATTGAACTACCAAATCTGCGCAGCGCGGCCTCTGCTCTTCAGTTGTCTCTCATTTCTGACGGTAAGATTATATTCACCTTCTGAGATTTTTCTCTCAAAAAGGTAATGGAGGCAGATGAGCGGGCTGTCTTGACTAGAGCAGGTGACTTTCACTGGGAAATCGCTCGCCCTTCCGGTGGCACAGGCCTCAGCGCCCAGACAGCACTGACACGCCGGGCCGTTTCCTCCTCCATCAGCTCGAAGCATGGTGCCCTGCACCTAGCAAATGTCTCACCCAGGAAGGAGTCTAAAACCCCTTCCCTGCTCTAAAATCCTATTTCTAGAGTCTTTATAGGTGAAAAATGCCACGGGACTAGGATTTGAAGTTCCCCAGAGTTTGGATTCCAGGGCAAGTGGGGGAATGAGCACCGGCTTCAGTTTCAAGGGCAGGGTTTTGCTGTGGACACTGGGCACGAGCCTGGGCCCAGCTAAGCTGGCAGGGCCAGAGGGACATGAAGCAAAAGAAGGATTTCCTGGCGGCTGTTTTCCTTAACACTTTCTTTCATCGCCTTCCTGAGGAAGTCTCTCTGCATGACCGGTCTTCTTTTCAGAAGAAAGATCTTTGGATAACAGAAGCTGAGGGAAGGAGTGTTGCCCAATTCCCATTCGAGTACTCTTTATTCGAGCCCAAGCAGGAATATATGTGTGCACGCATGTGTACATGTGTGTGCGCCTAAAATCTCTGTATGACTTTTAAACTCTTACAGCATGTTCATTTTCGTCTGTTATTAACTAATGAACATCTTCCATATGCCAGTAGATTGTTACATGCTATGAATACATTATTTTATTTCTTTCCCAGTCAATCCTTTGAAGTAGATACTATTTGTTTCTATTATACAAAGGTAGCGACTGAGGCATAGAGAGGTTAAGTTGCTTGCCTAAGACCAGAGTTGGCCCATCGAGGATATAAACTCAGCCTCTTTGGACTCCAAAGCTCATTTTATTTACTTTAAATAAGTAATACTGCTTTGTTTCTGATATTTATCATCTTCTGCCTCGTTCAGCAGGTACTTGTCCAAGTTCTACATTATGAGCCCTTTGGGAGCATTTATCTTACTTATCTATTAGCCTGAAATGCTGTCCTTACACACACCAGGCAAATAATGGTATCTGCCTACTGATGCAAGCAGCATTTTATAGACAGAACATCAATAACTTTGTGGGGATTTTTTTTCTCTCCAACTTTTTATTTTGAAAAATTTAAAACTTACAGGAAAGTTTCAAGAATAATGCAATGAACACCCATACATCGCCCACCTAGATTCACCAATTGTTAATGTTTTGGACTTTTCTGGTTTTGCCTTTTTTTTCTTAACCATTTGAGTTAGATACCTGCTATTTCACTCCTAAATACTTTAGCATACATCTCCTAAACTCAAGGCCATTTCTGCATAACCAAGATACGATCATGAATATCAGAAAACTATACATTGTTGTAATCCTGACAGAATAAAGTCAAATGTTCTCAATTATGCCAATAATGTTTCTCAACAGGTGTTTGTTTTTTTGATCCAGGGTTCAATTTAGGGTCACATCGCTTGCAGCGTTGAACTTTTCCCTTGTCTCCTTTAACGTAGATCAGTTCTTTGCACTTTTTCTTAATCTTCCCTGAAATTTATATTTTAGAAGAGACACAGCTGGTGGTTTTGCGGAATGTCCCTCAATTTGGCTGTCAGACTGCCTCACGAATAGAGACACCCCTCCAGCAAGAATAACACCTCGGTGTCCTCTGGGCGTCCCCCGGCGTCCCCGGTCCTCGGGCCTGCTCGCCGGTTAGGGGGGCTTCTCCGGTGTGAAGGTACTCTTCTCCCTTTAGGAAGGAGTCTGCAGGCCGACACGTTGGGACTGTGTGCCCATCTTCAAGTGTCCCCCATCTATGATCCTGAAGTCGGCGGGCCCAGGGTGCTGATTCCCCTTCCTACAGTCTCTTCTGAGTCGGCATTGTCTGCAGCAGAGTCCTGCCTCCTCCATCACCTCTCCGCCTCCGCATCAGAGCGCACCGCCGCCCGTGGGGCCCCGAGTGAGTCTCGTCACTTACGCGGGGACCCCGTTCACCCATTCCTCACGTGTGCTGACCTGAGGGGCGCAGTCGGAGGCGAAACCCCCACAGAGACCCCTCGGGGCACCTGAACGAGACGCCCAGCTGCGGCGCCCCCAGGTCCCCTCCGCCCGCCGGGCCCGCGGCCCCTCCCATAGCAACAGGAACGAGTAACCTCCGGCGTCCTCGCGAGCCGGAGCCCCTGCGGGGACGGCCGTGCGGTCGCCCCGGCCTCTGCGCCCACGTCCCCTCCGCGGCGGCCACCTGCGGGCCGGGCCCTCCCGCGCACGCGCGCGCACGCAGCCAGGCAGTTGGCTTCGTCCCCGCGGTCCCTCGCGGCGCTCAGCCCCGCGGCGCGCGACCCCGGCGCGGCACTACTGCGCAAACGCCGTGCGCGGAGGGGCGGGTAGGGGCGCGCAGGGGCGCGCAGGCGCCGCGGGGGCGAGTGAGGCCGCGCAGGCGCGGACGGCGTTGGTTGAAGAAGACCTTCAGCGTTGCCCTGGCGGAGCGGAGCCGGGCCCTCTAGTTGGAGGTGAGCGGACCCGAGGCTGTGGGCCGGGCGGTCGGTGGGCCGGTGGGGCCGGGCCGGGGTGGGTGCCGGTCCGCCACCGAGCGGGGCACCCCGCGGGAGGCGGGCCCAACGGAGGGCTTGGAAGGGGAGAGAGTAGCCTAACGGGGCGCGGGCCCGGCCGGGCCGCGGACCGCAGAGGGGACCTTGCTCGGCTGGCCGCCGCAGGTGATGGAGCCGCAACGCCCGCGTGGGGAGCCGCGCTCCGGGCGCCCTCTCCCTTCCTGGTGCGCCCACAGGACTTCTCTTGCTGGGCGTCAGGCCAGGAAGGAGGTTGATTTCCAGGGAAGTGGATCTTGACCCCCAAGCCCACCTCCGCCCCCAGCTCAGTGTCGCGGGCCCGCGGTAGCACTGCTTCTCCCCGAGGTGCAACTGAAGAAGGAAACCAGGAACAAAAGGCGCTCCTTACTGACTGTCAAGTGTAAGGCAGTATTACCCAAGGCGCCCTTCCCCGTGTGCATCTAAAGCCACCTCGTGCATGCCAACGGACAGGTGCATTTTGTAGAGCCGATGGAAAGACGTCATGATGGCTTTACTCCCGAGTTGTCCACATGAATGAAGTGTCTGTGCCTTCTCTGTTTTTTGCTTGATCATACCAGCAGTGCATTACCCATCAGAATCATGGGCCTGAAAAAGTACGCTTGAACCAGGCAGGATTGAGATCCGTTAGTAAACTAAACCGGCGACACTTTTGCAAAGTGTCTAGCAGTGGTTTTGAAAAAATAAAATGCCAAAAGACTGTCACTGCATGGATATTTCTAAACAGTTAAGTGTATCTTTTCTCTTGTTAGTAGATGAAAATCCAGACTGTAAAGGCTTAACATTTTTATTTGACTATATAGGGCCTGCCGTTCTGTACCAACCTCCTCAAATTTAGACTTCTGGCACATTTGATCAGATACCAGCATTGGTTGAAATAATAGAGAGTAGAGGTGCCTGGGTGGCTCAGTTGGTTGAGCGACTGTCTTCGGCTCAGGTCATGATCCCCGAGACCCGGGATTGAGTCCCACATCGGGCTCCCTGCTCGGCGGGAAGCCTGCTTCTCCCTCTGTCACTCCCCCTGCTTGTGTTCCCTCTCTGGCTGTGTTTCTCTCTGTCAAATAAATAAAATCTTAAAAAAAAAAATAATAGAGAGTAATACCAAATTGCCGTTGGGAATGTGTAAATAGTCTAGAATCGATCATTTGAATGCAGGAAATTGAATTGAAAAAGAATTGCTGTGAAAGTGAACGCTGAAACCCTGGCTTAGGACAAAGTTGTATTATCATAGGAGTCAGTACATTTATACTGACTCTTCACCTTTACTGTACTCTTTTCTCTTTGCATATATATTTTATATTATACTCTGCCTTCTTAACATATAACGGCTGTCATATTTGACAGGTTTAGGTTAAGGAACAAATTTTAAATGAGTTCACAATTAAAAAGTGCATCATAAGCATACGTTGTGTTCAGATATGATGGTATAGGGCAGACAGCAGAAGGGCAGATTAAGATCCAAGCTAAATATAAGTAAATATTAGTTTGATTGTGTAGATAATACAGACATAGGAATTTCTTGGGATAGCTAGTGCTCTGGATTTTCCTGGTATTTTTCTGGTATTGGGCTAATGGGATTGCTTGAGATGGTTCTACAGTTGGCTAGACAAGGCTCTTGAGGCTGCTGCAGGAAGAGAGGGCAGAGGGGTGGTATGTTATCCGTGCAGATTGAGCTTCTGAGAACTTTAACGTGAGAGCCATATTGGCGGTAGAAAAGCTGTGTGAATACCAAGTAGGTAAGGTGAAAAGTGAAGGCACCTTTGGTTTTTGAAGGCTTTAACTTTGGAGTATACACCAAATACACCTTTGGGTAAGCAGAATTACTGCAGGTAGAACTTATCCCTGTTTGTAGTTAATGATAAGATTATAGAATTTTATTTTTAAAAGAGCTTTGAGAGAGGACATATTCTGGATGAATGCATTCCAATTAGTATGGCAATTATTTTAAAAGCTGAATTTCACAGTAGCAAAAATGTTAACACTGAAGATTTTTAGTGCATTTATTCTTACAGTTCTTCAAAACAATTTTACTTTGTCACTTTAGTAGCTCTTGGCTTTATAACAGCCCAAGAAATGTTTTTCCAATGTAAAGTTTGCAAATATATGTATATATATTTGCAAATATATATATATATATTTAAGTACAATTTAACAAATCATCTCCTTCAGCCTGTGAGAAATTGCTTTCTTTTGAAATGCAGTCAGAAAGATGATCTCTGAATCTCATGAAAAAACCCTTTTATTATCCAATATTCTGGAAAGTTCTTTGTAAAGAAGCAGAATGCCTTCTCCTAACTTTGGTTGCATTAGGGTGTAAGCATTAATGATGCAAAGGCAGAAAATACTGTATACCTCTTCTTACAGGACTGAATGCTAGGATACTGGGACTGTGGGTGAATAAATACTAAATGGCTCTTTTTATTCCTTTGTCCTTATTTTTCTTTGTAAGATATGTGTAACGCACCGACTTACTGTGACCTAGGAAAGGCCGCCAAGGATGTCTTCAATAAAGGATATGGTAAGTATGCTGTCGTACATTCCCAGTGTGGGGTAAGGGTTAGTGTTGAATGCTTATTACTATATGCAAGATGCAGTGCTAGTAAAATGAGATTAACATTAATCTACTTCACAAGATTTAAGGGGATAACCATCAACAGATTATTAGACTTGACTCTTTAGAGGTAGAGTACCTTACAAGCGTTAAAAGCAATTATATACATATATTTGTGCATATACATTTGCATACTTAGTGTTATCTGTAAGATGAAGTAAAAGAAATTTATAATACTTCTGTCTCTTCTGGCCAGCTCTGGAGACAGTTAAAGTGGGAGGTACATTTTTCCTCCTCCAAATAATGGCAGTGTTTTTCGTGAGCATGAAGATGGAACTTTTGAGTTCTTTGGAGTAACATATTCTTGATCCTAAATGGATTTTTTTTTTAAAGATTTTATTTATTTATTTGACAGACAGAGACACAGCAAGAGAGGGAACACAAGCAGGGGGAGTGGGAGAGGGAGAAGCAGGCTTCCTGCCGAGCAGGGAGCCTGATGAGGGGCTGGTCCTGGGATTATGACCTGAGCCGAAGGCAGACACTTAATGGCTGAGCCACCCCGGAACCCCTATTTTTGATTTTTAAAACGTAATCTTTTCATTTTTGTGCTATATACATTTGATTTTTCTTACTAGTACAATTAAGTTTATACTTACATAAGCATATTTTCTGATAATTTTTTTCTTTGAGAGCTTGAAAATTATACTTACTTCATTTTAATTCAGTTTTTTAAAAAGATTTTATTTATTGACAGAGAGAGATCACAAGTAGGCAGAGAGGCAGGCAGAGAGAGAGGAGGAAGCAGGCTCCCTGCTGAGCAGAGAGCCTGATGTGGGCCTCCATCCCAGGACCCTGAGATCATGACCTGAGCTGAAGGCAGAGGCTTTAACCCACTGAGCCACCCAGGCGCCCTATAATTCAGTTTTTAATGGAATTCTCACCTAATGAGGATACTATGTATTTTCCATAGAGAGGGTACATGGACTGTTTCCATAATCTCTACGTTGTAAAAACTGGAGTGAATATTACATTTTGTACATGACTGCACTTTTCTGTTTGTCTAGGATTTGGCATGGTCAAAATAGATCTGAGAACCAAGTCCTGTAGTGGAGTGGTGAGTACCCAGTATAATTTTAATAGATGTAGCATAATTAACCTAAAGGAACCTGTTAAAAAAAATTGTTTAGTCTAGTTCTGTGAGTCAGTGTACATTTGGCACTATGCTGTCTTCCCTACAGGTTTGTCATACCCTCAGATTTCAGTGAGCATCATTGCCTTAACTCTAGACAATCAGGTTGAATTTTGGGGGAGAACAAAGGTTCTCATAACAATATAATAATTCTCCCCCTCATAATAAGATATGCTGAGTCTTACTCTGAGGATATAAAAATACATGTATTGCTTTGACCCATGTCATACCTTTGCACTTTGATGAATATGTATGTGGGCGCTAAAAATTCCACTGCCATTACGATGGGCTCAGGTAGGTTTTATTGCCCACTTACAAAAACATTGTAGTCTTTCCCTTCATGATTGGTCAGAACAAATGTAGGACTGAAATGCATATAAAGGATTAATCTACAGTTTTTATTGGATGTTCACAAGGTCTTTTTTACTGGAAGTTAAGAATATAGTAAAGGATATAGGCATATTTCAAAGTATCATTAGCCAGAACTATTATTCAGTAAATCTGGCCAATATATTAACTTTATATTCACCTCATTCTCTGTTTCTGCTCATTGACAGCGTATCTTTTTAGTGTTTACCTATTTAAACCAGTGCTAATTTTATTGCCAGATAGAACAATAACAGGAGCTAAAGGAATATGGAATTCTTTTAATGCTTTGTCTCACATTCCTGGTTTGTCATTATCATTTTTCCCCTGGGTTTTTCTAGTGGTAAATAAGTAGACGTGCAGCTACTACTAGGATGTTATACGTAGGACTACATATTGTTACACGGTTCTGTTAAAATAGGAAAATTGTACTAACTTTGAATTGGTTTCGGAATATGGTCAAGTCAGGTTTGTGTTGCAAAAATCATCCACTAACATTTTATCTCCCTTCCATGCTGCTCTGGTGTGGAACTGTTCATTCAGATGGTAAGAAAGACAACATACTTGTGTGCTTGTTTTTATGGCTGCTTTTGGTCTCTGGTATTGATTTAGGATAAATTTCATCCGGTGCTCCAGTCAGTTCTTAACTAGCACTTAATATTTTTATCATATGCCATCTACTTAACAGTAACATTTTTATGGTAGTTTTGTTGCTTACTACCCTTTACTGTAGAGCTATAGATGTTATGTGCATGTTATAAATGTATTTTGCACTGTTTGATCTAATGATGAAGTTAAAGAAAAACTAAAGCAGTTGTGAGCCAGTTAAACTTTTTAACTTAGGGAAATTCTGGCCTTTTCTTTAAGATTTGTGTTTCTGGTATTTTAGACTTCTGAGAGAACTTCAAACTAAGAAATGGTGGTAACAAGGAAAAAATGTAGACTACATACACTTTTACCTTAGTTTTGTGTGTGAAGTTTACCTAACACTGAAATTGAGGTCTATCTATGCTATATTTTTAAAACACTGGATAGTTGGATCTACTAAAAGAAAGCAATTGTGTGGACTATTAAACATGACTAACATTTTGTCATTTTGTACTGAGGCCTTGCCCTAAAATGTGCAGCATGATACTCTTGGAAAATGTCCTGCGTGGTGTTGATAAACAGATCATAGTTTCCCAGTTGTTTCATCAGCCTGTAGAACTAGAGGTAGGGAGCAAGCTATTTGGTAAAGGGAAGATTCATATTGCGGGCAGCGAAACAGAACTGCTCAGGGCTGGCAGCATTTCATGACTGTTGGCACTATTTCAGAAATGTTCTTTAAAACAGGGCCAATCAGAAGGTTTATTTCTTGACCGTTCATAGATTGTCAGTGACAGGTGTTGACTGTTGCTTCCTTTTAGAGAGATATCTGTTTCCTATTGCTCATTGTCATATGACTGAAATGACACCTATCTAGGGAGGAGGATGTATTTAAGGTGTTCATAGTAATTATTTGATAGAAAGCACTTTAAGAGGTAGATGGGGAGAAGGGAGAAAGAGAGACAAGTTATGCCATTCCATTTTGTTGTGAAAAATGGGTACATACTTTCAAATATTGAGATTGTTTATACCAGAAGTTTTCTGATAGTTTTGTGGACCAAAGCAATAAAGTTTTCATGACAGTGTAACTGTGTTTAATGCCACTGAACTGCACACTTAAAAATGGTAAATTTTATGTTAGGTGTATTTTACCACAATAAAAATTTAAAAAAAAATTGTAATGCACTGAAGTTCTGTTAAAAGAGGGTAGGGCTGGGGCACCTGGGTGGCTTATTCGGTTAAGCCTCTGCCTTTGGCTCAGGTCATGATCCCAGTGCCTTGGCATTGAGCCCTACGTGGGGCTCCCTGCCTCACTGGCAGTCTGCCTCTCCCTCCCTCTGCTCTTGCATGCTCACTTGCTCTCTCTCTTTTCCTTCTCAAATAAATAAATAAAATCTTAAAAAAAAATAAAGAGGGTAGGGTTGTCCTTTCTAGTGTTTGGGGATTTTTAAGGATTTTAAAATTAACTAATAGTTTGAAAGATACAAAAGAGAATGAATACTCTTTTTTCAGTTCATGAAAGTAAAATGTTTAAGATTCAATATTTTTGTCTTTTTAGTAAAAGCATTTATTTTCAGTAAAGATATTTGTCTTTTAAAGGAAAAAATTTTGGGGCTCCTGGGTGGCTCAGTTGGTTAAGCGACTGCCTTCGGCTCAGGTCATGATCCCGGAGACCCGGGATCGAGTCCCACATCGGGCTTCCTGCTCGGCGGGAGGCCTGCTTCTCCCTCTCTCACTCCCCCTGCTTGTGTTCCCTCTCTGGCTGTGTTTCTCTCTGTCAAATAAATAAAATCTTTAAAAAAAAATAAATAAAAATAAAGGAAAAAATTTTAAGATTCCCATTTTAGTAAGAGTATATGGAACAAGAAGTATCAGTAAGAGGTGGGACAATGGAAAGATCTGAAACTGGTTAAACTTTAGACATGAGAAAGCAGGAAATACTTTGTGGTAACAAACTGTATTGGTTTCTGATGCTTTCAATACTACTTTTTAAAATGAGTATTTTCTGTTTGATGAGTTGATTTTAAAGTAATTATTTTTCTTCTTATCAGGAATTTTCTACTTCTGGTCACGCCTACACTGATACAGGGAAGGCGTCAGGCAACCTAGAGACCAAATATAAGATCTGTAACTATGGACTTACCTTCACCCAGAAATGGAACACAGACAATACTCTTGGAACAGAAATCTCTTTGGAGAATAAGGTAAGAGAAACCATTAGAAGTTATTTGTAGGTTAAATTTATCTTGCAGATAAAATTATCTATAAACCCCAAGTACAGTGTGAATGAGATCTTATAACCTACATAGTAGCCATATTTTTTTCTTTGCATGTGGCCATCTCTGATATGTGTTAGATTTCTAGAAATAAAGCTTTGTGAGTCCATAATTGTCACATTACAGCTTTGTTCTGACCAGTTGTGCTTATAACTGAGCCTCTCCTGGGTAAACCAGACTATTCACAGTGAGATAGTTTGATTTTATTTCATAATCATTGCAAAATTGGCTCCAAAGGAAAATGTTTCTAAATTCTATAATGCCTTCAAAGAGAAACATTTTATCAGCGGATACGCGTTAAGTATTTGCTGTATATACAGGGCACTGTATTTGAGGTATGTCTACATGCACACTGCCATAGATAGATAACACCTATGTGTAGCTGAATAAATTCCTTAGGTTGATTTGTTAAATGTCAGGTTATCTCATTACAGTAATTTCAAGAAAGTATCAAGATTACTTGATTGTGTTGGAATTTTTTTTTTTTTTTTTTTACTGTAATTAATGTTGGCTGTGATAGAATCTGACCTCCACATTTAAACCTGTTTTCTGCTGAGAGAATCTAATGAAAGCTGGGGTTAAAGGGAAGGGGAAGGGATAAAGACATAATTTAGTAAGTAACTTAATAGTTGGTTAAAAAACAGAAAATCACTAATTGTTTATTTTAAATCTTTGTTTTTCAGTTGGCTGAAGGGTTGAAACTGACTCTCGATACCATATTTGTACCGAACACAGGGTAATTATCCAAACCCCATTTTCTGAAATGTTTTTGTCGACTGTAGGAAGAGAGCGCTTTAGACTAGGCAAGTTTAGATTCAGGGAAAACTTAGGAGGTTTCTGTTAGGAATACCAGAGGCTCTTGTATGTGTAGTGAAGAGAAAGGAAGATTCATTTGAAGTAGGGTAAAGTTTTGACTTGAAAATTGAATAGATGAACAAAAATACAAAGCTAGTCCAAAGGAACATTGTAAGAAAAGTTACAGAGCTAGAAGGGTTTGAGACTAGATATTTCTTTTTCTTTCTTTCTTTTTTTTTTTAAGGTTTTTTTTTCATTTTTTAAAATATTTAATTTATTTATGTATTTGAGAGTGAGTGAGTGAGAGAGAGCATGAGAGGGGAGAAGGTCAGAGGGAGAAGGAGATTCCCCGCCGAGCAGGGAGCCTGATGCAGGGCTTGATCCCGGGACTCCAGGATCATGACCTGAGCCAAAGGCAGTGGCTTAACCAACTGAGCCACCCAGGTGCTGCTCATGTTTTATTTTTAAGTAATCTCTACACCCAGTGTGGGGCTCAAACTCAAAACCCTGAGACCAATTGCACGCTCTACTGACTAAGCCAGCTGGCGTTCCAAGACTAGATATCTCTTAAGCTATTCTAAGATTCATGGATGTGATATTTTGCTCAGAGGTTAATTTCATAAGAAAACAGTGTAATCAGGCTGTGGAACACTGTAACCAATAGTTCAGCTACTGACGTGCTTTCTTAGCCTTTAGAAATCTAACCTCTGTGCTTCAGTTTCTTTGTCTAAAAAACAGGGACCATGTTATTTCCTATCTGCCTCACATGGGTCGGTGCTAGAAAAAGGCAAAGTGGCATTCTTCTTCAGCTGTAACAACGTGTGTCATTCCTGCCACACACTTCAGTTACCTTCCAGATAGATACTCTCAGAAGCCTGATTAAAGGATGATTAAAAACCAGTTTCATGTTTTCAGTACTGTCCTTCAAAAGGGTACACTTCTCTTTCACCCATCTAATGTCCAGGGAGAAAAGAGAAAAAACTGACCTTAAGGAAAATAAATATGTTTATCCTTAAAAAAAAAATACATTTCTCTTCATGATAGGTTAATTACTTAGAAGTGAAGTATGTCAGGTGTTAGGTTTTGTAGCATTTGGGCATTTAAAAACATTTAAAGAAATTTGGGTTCTCATGAATAAATACCTACTCAGATTATTAATTTGATACTGAGATAGCTTATTCCTTTTTATACTTTTATTCACACCTTCATGATATTAATCATGAAATATCCTGTTATTTGAACTTATAGTGAAGAATAGCAAAATAATATATACATTTAAAAAAAATTTTATTAAAGTGTGCACACAAGAGAGAGCACAAGTGGTGGGGAAAGCAGGACGACCCCCCCCCCCCCAACCCTGCCCCAGCACTGAGCCTGATGGCCGGCCTCGATCCTGGGACCCTGGGATCATGACCTGAGCTGAAGGCAGTCGCTTTAACCCACTGAGCCACCCTCATGCCCCAGTATATGCACTTCTAATCCTAAGGAAATTATATTTGTAGAGCCAAGTCATTTGAAACTTAACTATATGTATGCCGTCTACCAAAATAGTATTTACACTGAGGGAGAGAGGGGACCTTACTCTAAAGATTTCTGGACAGTAGTAGAAACTCATTATTGTTTTTATTTCTTACAGAAAGAAGAGTGGAAAATTGAAGGCCTCTTATAAACGGGATTGTTTCAGTCTTGGCAGTAATGTTGATATTGATTTTTCTGGACCAACCATCTATGGCTGGGCTGTGTTAGCCTTTGAAGGTTGGCTTGCTGGCTATCAGATGAGTTTTGACACCGCCAAATCCAAACTGTCACAGAATAATTTCGCCCTGGGTTACAAGGCTGCAGACTTCCAGCTGCACACTCATGTGTGAGTGTTTATAATTTATTCCACCTTTAGCACTGGTGCAGTTGCCTGAAAAGACGGTGCCGTTAGCATGTTGAGAAGGTTAGAAATGATCGTACTTGCATTTATTATGCTTTGGTGGATGTCCAGCTTCGCTGTGCTATTTCCCTAGTCAGCAGAACACTGCCAGAGGTTAGTGCCCTCAGTGCCCTGTGCTCTGCTGCTGGTCGTTACTGGCCTCTCAGCCTGTACCCTAAACTTGAGGAAGGTCTAGAATCTGTTACAAGAACCACTGGGATGGAGAAAGCCTGGGCATAGGTCACCTCCTGATAAAAGGGATCCTTTGGAGATAGTTTTGCTTCCTCTGGTACCCTCCTCAGCTTGGCAGTATCTAGAAGCACGTCTGGATCATGAAGAGCAACCACCTAATTGAGCTGAGCATCCTGGACCAGCCCCATTGATTCTCTGGAGGTTTTTGTGTATTCTTGGTCACAACGCAGCCACCCCTGTTGCATTCAGAAGAAGTAGAAGTCCTCAGAGCAATGCT
Source organism: Spilogale gracilis (assembly GCA_004023965.1). Classification (NCBI taxonomy): domain Eukaryota; kingdom Metazoa; phylum Chordata; class Mammalia; order Carnivora; family Mephitidae; genus Spilogale; species Spilogale gracilis. Next base: position 18,608 of record PITA01023721.1, read on the forward strand.
GGAATCAGTTCTGTAGGCTGCATCTTATTGGTTAAATGAATTTGAACTTTTAAATTATAGTTTATGTTTTGGCCTACTGGGCACTGTTAGTATACGAGGGGGGAAAAAAGCAAAGGAAGAACTCTGTGTTTTTGAAGTGTTATGGATTGCTCTCCGCTAGCCATTCCACTTCACTCTGATGCCTGAAATAAAGTCAGACGGTGCTATAGGTAGTGGCATTAAAACTGATGAAACGGTATGATCAGGAAAACCATGCAAACTCAGGGAGTAAGTTCTGGGATCCTTCAAAGCAGTGATTTAGGCACTTCTCTAAAGCAGTAAGCCCTAAGTATTGTGGATGTGGTGCTTTGGGACCCTAGGGTTGTTTCAAATGAAGTCCAGAATTGGCTTATTCTTGTACTACTGTATTTTTTGTTTTGCAGAAATCTTTAGGTTTCTAAATTCTTTGAACATCTCATAGACTTACAGAACATATTTACCTGAGGTATCTGCCTTTGTGCATAATTGAATTATGTCTAAGAAATTTACATCGTGGGGAGCTGAGTAAATGAATCAAATGTTAATTACATTTTAACTAGCCAGTTTTAAATGACATAACGGGATTTAGTTCCTTGTTTGGTTTGGTAGTCATTTATGCTAGAAGCTTGCTGCCATAGGTGAGTTGTAGAGTGAGGTCCTTGTCTAAACAGTCTTAGAATTTGTTTCCATATCACAAGAGTGGTACAAACTAGGTATTTATTATTTTTTCTTATACTGTGAAAATAGGAATGATGGCACTGAATTTGGAGGGTCTATTTACCAGAAGGTTAACGAGAAGATAGAAACGTCAATAAACCTTGCTTGGACGGCCGGCAGTAACAATACCCGTTTCGGCATCGCTGCTAAGTACAAGCTGGATTGTAGAACTTCTCTATCCGTAAGAATGTGCTATGAGATTGGTTTTCAGCTAAGTTGTACATGAATGTTGTGATTTGTTGTGTGCATGTTCTTTTAACTTCAGTGAGCCGGTCGTTGTGTAGTGAGAAGAGTATTATACTTCCAGTCCAGGAACACGGAGTCTAGTCCTATTTCCTCCTATATTTATTTGGCTATTGTCTGAACTTCTGGAGTCATTTTATCTCTTTGGCCTCAAAATTTTCTTATCTGTAAATTCATGGGATTTGATGACTATTCCTGTTGCTATTAGTAATTCTTATTAATAATGACACTAATCGAGCTCTTAAATTTCAGGTACTGTGCTAAGGGCTTAATGTGTAATATCTCATTTAATCCTCCCAACTACTCCATGTGGTGAGTAGTACCCTCGTGTCCATTTTATAGATGAGGGATCTGAGACTTGGAGAGGCCAGGTAACTTGCCCAAAGTCACAGAATAAGTGGCAGTATCAAGACTGGAATCCAGATCTTCTCTCACCAGAACTCATATTCTAACTGTCAGAGGTTGTAAACTGACATCTCAAAAAATTCAGTACACCAGGGGTGTTTGGATGCTCAGTGTTTTAAAATTTTTGCTTGAGGCCTTTAAGCATGCATTCTCAAGGACGCTACTGTCCTGTGAGTCCTATTAACTAAAGAGACTTACCTTCTCATTAATTAAATTTTTAGTTTTGGTAGTTCTCTATAGGCCCGAAGTTGCTGTAGTTTTGGAACCCCGATGCATGAAATAGTGGTTGTACTAATCAACTCCATGGACTCACGTATCATGGAGTTGATTTCTGTTTCTCTTTCATCTCCTAATCTTAGGCTAAAGTGAATAATGCCAGCCTGATCGGACTGGGGTATACTCAGACCCTTCGACCAGGTGAGTACAGGAATCAGGAACAATGGATGTGGGTAGGAGGTAATGGAGGAATAGTGAAAATAACCTATAAAACCTACAGTCAACTACAGGTCAGTTCAGACCATTTTATCACAGTCGGCTGTTCATACAAAGTAAAGCAGATCAAATGCTTTTGCTTACAAAATATTTACATATGTCTTATGATAATTGGGTCACTTTGGCTTGTGAGTTTGGTTGATCACTCTCATTATTCTTAGCTCTGGACTCCAGATGAAGTTTGCTATGATTACGCTTTGCTCACTGCAGATCAGAGGATTGTTTGTTGACTTAGTCTGCCTGAATGCTTCCACCCACCTGTGATCTGTGCCCTTAACTTCGTCCGTTGTTTTTAGAAAAGGAAGATAAGGCTGTAATACTTGGTATGAGTGATTGTGGTGTTTTCTTCTTCCTAGGCGTCAAACTGACCCTGTCAGCTTTAATCGACGGAAAGAACTTCAGTGCAGGAGGTCACAAGGTTGGATTGGGCTTTGAACTAGAAGCTTAATGTGGTTTTGAGTAAAGCATCCAGTTTGTCCCTGGAGGTGAAGAGAACCCACTATGTTTTGGCCTTAAAATTCTTCTGTGAAATTTCAAAAGTGTGAACTTTTTATTCTTCCAAAGAATTGTAATCCTCCCCACGCTGAAGTCTAGAGACCGCAAGTCCATCCTAAGGGAGGTACTTGAAGGCATGCCTGGAGGTTGTCATGTTCGTGCCACGTTTCAGTTGAGTTCCGCAGTGTTATTTTAAATGTGTTCCCCAGCGACAGTGCAGTGTCATGTTACAAAGGAAATGACCCGACCCTCCAGTTTGTACATCACGTCCTGCATGTCCCACGCCACTTTTTCATGACCTTTTAATATATTGGTCTCTGTGCTGTAGTGGAATCTTTGGTTTTGCATCAGAGTAAAATTAAATAAACCCATCACATTTGGAACATAATCGCTCATCTGACTTGCTTGTGGTGGTTTTCTTGTATTTGGTGTGATTGGTTTTGTTTTGAAAAATACTCCCATCGGTGGGTGGGATTTGTCTTTAGAGCGGCACGTCTGACATATCTGTGCCCTTATCACTTCCGCTCTTGTTTGTCACTCCGACTGCTCTTCTGTACTCAGGCAAGGACTGAAACCAGGAGTCGTGCTCCACTGGGCAGAGGCGTCTCTGCTGGGATGCCTGCTTCCTATTGCACTGTGGTAGAGCAGGATCCCCCTGGTAGTTGTGTAAGTGGCTGAGCAACGGGGGTGGGGAGGGAGTGGGCAGAAAGACAGGCAAAGGGGACAGTACGGTTGGGGAAATGCTGTGGGGAAGAGATTGGTAGGAGGTGGCCAGCGCTGGAGGAGACCCATCTGTGGTTCCCCGTAGGGCCTCAGGAAAGTGCTTTGAGTACTGGATCTAGAGAAACAGTAACCAAAGACTGGCGATACCAGCTTAGAAAGGAAATCAGTAGGCTATAATACCTTTAGGGCTTACTGGTAAATATCTTCCTTTCCAAAAATAGAACTCTTTTTGAAATCCTTTTCTAAAAACAGTATATGTTGATTGCAACAAATGCAGTCAAATGCAAAAAAAAAGTGAAAATTCCCATTCCTTTCTCCAGTCCCTCTTTCTATTATCTCTAGCGGCTCAGTGCTTGTAAGTATTTTCCTGTGTCTTTAGAGATTACATAAATACCTTCATAAAATGTGAAAATGTGCGTCTTGTTTTGCAATATATTTTTATTTTATTTTTTTTGAAGATTCTAAGCCATCTCTGTACCCACCGTGGGGCTTGAATCAAGACTCACATGCTCCAGCCAAGCGAGCCAGCTAGGGGCCCTGCAATACATGTTCAGATTTGACGTATCACAGTCTTCTTTCTGCTTATTCATACAGCTCTGCCTCACATTTTTTTATTTTACTTATGAATGTGGTATTAGTTAATCTCCTTTTTACTGTATTGCGTTTTTTGCTTTATCAACAATACTGCATCAAATATCTTTGTCTATTTCTGTAAATATTTCCATGGCAGTGCTGCCTAGATCTTCTCTGATGATGAGTATGATCTTTCTGCATCGCCTCGTATGACAGCCGCTAGACACATGTGGCTGTTGAGCACTTGAAGTGTAACGAGGTCGGTGGAAGAACTCAGACGTTTTTTAAAAGTAATCCCGGGGCGCCTGGGTGGCTCAGTTGGTTGAGCGACTGCCTTCGGCTCGGGTCATGATCCCGGGACCTGGGATTGAGCCCCACATCAGGCTCCCTGCTTGGCGGAAAGCCTGCTTCTCCCTCTCTCACTCCCCCTGCTTGTGTTCCCTCTCTGGCTGTGTTTCTCTCTGTCAAATAAATAAAATCTTAAAATAAATAAATAAATAAATAAATAAACAAACAAACAAACAAACAAACAAATAAATAAATAAAAGTAATCTCTATACGCAGCATGGGGCTTGAACTCACAACCCCAAGATCAAGAGTCACATGCTTTGCCAACCAAGCCAGCTGGGAACTCTGGAAGAACTCAATTTTTAATTCTATTTCATTTTAACTAAATTTAAGAGGTTGCTAAATCATAGGGCATATACATTTGAGAAGTACTGTATGACAGACAAAAGTGTCTTTCAGATATTTTATACCAAGTCATATGTCTGCCATTGGTCGGGAGTGCCCATTTCCCACATCCTCAATAGCACTGAATGTCTTCTGCCAGTCTTAGAAATGAAAACTGGCATCTTATTTTAATTTGTATTTCCCTAATTGCCACTGAGATGGAGCTGCTTTTGTGTATTTACCGATCATTTTTAATAATTCTGACTTGCCTATTCAGATTCTTGCTCAATTTCCAAATGAGTCCTACGACTGGACATGACGGTTGCTTTTTGAAAGATAGTGCTGCAGGATATTTGCCCCCTCACCACCGAAGATGATCTCGGCTAGCACCCAGATTCCATCCACACTCCTTACATTGGAGAAGACTGTGATTCCAACCACACGACGTAATTGGCCTTTCTCATTATCTCTGTGGACTGAGCCACCATTACACCACAGGAAAGGACGCAGGGAGCGAGAGGAGTGCACGCCAGTTCCGTGTCCTGTTGGCAGGTGTGTCTAGTGAGCTTCGCGGGGGAACCCCGTGCAGCCCCAGCGGTGCGGGGAGGGGGTGCCGGGGCCAGCCGGCCACTGCCGCCCGCGCGCTCCCTTGTGTGCACCTCGTCACCGCTCGTTCTCGCTCTCACTCCCACTCTCTCAAATAGATAAATGTATGTGCAAATAGAAAATGCTCCAAAATGTTAGGATTCTTTAGGAATCATGAATAATTTTTATTGATTTTATACTTTATTTTTCTGGTTTTCTAGAGTAAATTTATTTCTGAATTAGGGAAATACTCTTCTAATTACTGTTGTTTATAAAGGCAGACAGCCCCTTGTGGCAGCACAGTGGGCAGCGCATGCGCAGCTCAGCAGATGACGTGTCCCCTAGTCTGAGGGGACAGTGAGCCCAGGGCATTGGCCAAGGCGAGACACCCCAGGGGCTCCTCCTACCCTCAGGAGAATTACCCAAATAGATCAAAGCACTGTTGTTTCTTGAGATAAACTAATAGAAGTGAGGTTTTTATTAAATTTTAAGAGATTGGGGGCGCCTGGGTGGCTCAGTCAGTTGGTTGGGCGACTGCCTTCGGCTCAGGTCATGATCCCGGAGACCCGGGATTGAGTCCCACATCGGGCTCCCTGCTTGGCGGGAGGCCTGCTTCTCCCTCTCTCCCTCCCCCTGCTTGTGTTCCCCCCTCTCTTGCTGTGTTTCTCTCTGTCAAATAAATTTTAAAAATCTTTAAAAAAATTTTTAAGAGATTGAAGTTTATACATTATATCTATTTTTACAGATTTTATTTATTTGAGAGAGAGCATGAGCAGGGGGAGGGGTAGAGGGAGAGGGAGAAGCAGACTCCCCGAAGAGCAGGGAGCCTGGGATCGTGTCTCAGCCACCCACGTGTCTCACTCATCACATTTTAAATATTAGTTCTCCAAGAGATCAGAAGACACGATGCATTGCTAAATTCATCTTTACACTCTGAGCACCACTGCCTAAGGAACAGAGGAGGGTGATGACGTCCCAAAGTTTCCTTACTAAATGTCTGTTCTTGGAAGCTCAGCAGTAACATGGCCAGCCCTGGGTTCTAGAACCTTGGACGAAGGAGCTCTAAGACAGCTGCAGCCGTGTCTGGGCTGTCCCGCAGTGCTAGCTCCCTGCACACACAGGAGGGTCGCCCTGTCCTCTGCACGTGAGGCCCATCCTCCCCTAAGAGGACAGCCTCCGATGGCGCATTCCGCCCTTGAAAATGACCGGTCCTATCTTCCTGACAGCCACCTCCGAGAGCTGTTCCCAAAGCTCAGCCCCATCTCAGACGGCCCTTGTCACCAAACATTTCCTGCAAGCTGCCTGTCAGACCCTCTTCTTGGAGAGTCTGCAGGCATTTAAAACTCTCCATTCCCAAAGTGACCCAAGACTCTCACTGTCCACTTTGCACCTGCGTTTCCGTCAAATTTCTGCCTCTCCGGTGGAGGTGCCCCCATCCTGGAGGTGGCAGCAGTCACACGGTATTGCGTCTTTGCTTACCCACCCTCCCTCCTGCCCGTGAACTCTGAGAAGTTTTTTCTTTTTTTTTTAAAAGATTTTATTTGACAGAGAGAAACACAGCCAGAGAGGGAACACTTCCTGCCGAGCAGGGAGCCCGATGCGGGACTCGATCCTGGGACTTGGGATCATGACCTGAGCCGAGGGCAGATGCTCAACGACTGAGCCACCCAGGTGCCTCCCGAGAAGCCTTTTTGTCTCCCTGCCTCCAACGGCCAGGCCAGCACCGGCCACGGGAGCGGCACCCAGTGGACAGCCTCCGATGTCAACTTATTGATTTTCTACTTTATTTATACTGAGTGGATGAAAATGAGCCCGCAGGCAGGTAGGCCTGGCTTGGGCTCTAGGTCATGGGAATTTCTGCAAACGGACTGAAGCTGTCCTTTGGCAAGTACTCGTATTTTCCTGTGGCATCAAAGAAACAGATACTTCCATTTGTAGCAACTCTTTGAATTATGATAGAATTATTCTGGGAGGTGATCTCACTGCTGCAATTTAAAAAGGTTCTGGGAAGATGGTCACAATGGCAATTGCACTTGTCCCCACTTGGTGTCGCTGTTGTCACTGCTACGAGAAGATGATCCCCTCGCCGTGGAGTCCTCGCCTTCTGGCCTGCAGATGAATGTCTCCTTTTTGACCTCACTCCCTCCCCCAACACCCTATCCGACGTCTAATTTGGTATGTCTACATTCAGGCTCCATTTGAACCTCCAAATGTCAAGCTTTGGGGAAAGGCGAGGGAACTGTCCGTCCTACTGTAGCCCAAGTCCCTTTTGCTCTCTTAAGTTCTCTATTTGTTCTAGCCAGTAGAGATGAGAGAACAGCTGATCACCTTTGTCGAGTCTGAAACTCCTTACTTTAAATCAGATTGAGTTCCTCCTGTTTCCTTTATAAAAACAGGCAGGAGAAAGCTCCCACCCTTTCCTCCTGGGCTTCCAGGTTCTTAAAGCCCTGCAGGTGTTCCTTATTGGACCCTCCTCCCAGGCCTACGGCGCAGTCCTCCCTTTCTCTAGAGACCAGATTGAGGACACGGTCTGACAGCTGCTCCGGAGAGGCGGGGAGGAGGTCGGGAAGCCTGCAGCTTACGCTCTGTGCTCTGACCATTGGGCTGCCTGACTTTCTCATTGCGTGCCTTCCTCTCCCGGGGCCTGGCCAGCTCCAGGTGTTGGGGGGTGATGGAGTGTAAATTACTTTTCCCTTTTTTTATAACATGTCAGGGTTGTTTTGTTGTCTTTTCAATAGTAAAGGATGAAGTTCCAGGAAAAGGTTTTAAGAGGGTGATAATCCAAGGGCAGGGCCACATTGCCCCCTTCATGAGAATTTAGTCATTTCTACAGGTCTTAGCAACCTTCTTCCACCTAGCGCGCAGAGAACCCGTTCTCTGGTTTCTTTTAGTCTCTTGCTATTTTGTCTTGTTCAATTAACTGTGGCTTATTTTCTATCCTTTTTCTCTATCATCTAATTCAAAGTTTTCTTCCAAGCAGTCCACCTGAGGGCAATCATCCACAAAAAGTTCCCATAGGGCGCCTGGGGGGCTCAGTTGGTTGAGCGACTGCCTTCGGCTCAGGTCATGATCCCGGAGACCCGGGATCGAGTCCCACATCGGGCTGCCTGCTCGGCGGGAAGCCTGCTTCTCCCTCCCTCACTCCCCCTGCTTGTGCTCCCTCTCTGGCTGTGTTTCTCTCTGTCAAATAAATAAATAAAAATCTCTAAAAATAATTTTAAAACATCCCCATAAAAACAAGGGAAGGCACACACTAATGTCTGGGGCCCTCTTCTCAGCCAGGCCCAGAGTGCTCCCCGAGGCCCCGGAGCGCACGCGGCGGGACGGTCCAGCGCCCCCTGCCGGCCTCCGGTGCGGCGGGATGACGTCATGACGCCCTGGCCCTGCTGCCGTCCTCTGAATGGTGGAAGGGTTGGGTTTTGTGTTTCTGTTTTAATTCAGCTTATTCTGAGGGGACAGGAGCACTTATTGGAAAAAATGGTCTTGTTAAAAATGAATGTGCTTACCTACTTGCCCCAAAGCTCGGTCCTCTCAGACAGGCAAAGGATGAGGCAAAGGGGCCCCTGGGGGCTCCGGCTCCTCTGGGGGTGAGGCCCGTGCCCCTGCAGCGCCGCCGCGGAGAGGGGCCCGGACGCGGGCGTGGCGGGGTCCCCAGGGTGCCCGCCGGCCCCGCAGTCAGAGGAGGAGGCTCATGGGGAGGGCCTGGGACGCGAGGCTCTCGGGGCAGGGCCGGGCCGCCCCTTCCCAGCAGCCGCCTGCCCCGCCCGGTGACCCCTCCTCCGCCAGCGCTCAGCCCCGCCCGGGGAGCGCCCCCGCCCCGCCCCCGCCCCGCCCGCCCCCGCCCCGCCCCCCGCCCCGTCCGGCCGCCGCCTGCGAGCTCGCGCCCGCGGTTCTCACACACCGGGAAATCCGCCTTCTTCCTGACCCTGCGGTTTTACCAGAAGCGGGAATGAAGGGCCTGAAGCCCGTTGTAAGAATCACGGAAAGCACAGATTTTGTGGATGAAGGACGCTTCCCAGCGGGTCGGGGGCCCTCATCTGTCCCCCCGGGCTCCGGGAGGAGACGCAGCCGCACCCTCTG
>PITA01023722.1:0-27645 GCA_004023965.1 Spilogale gracilis
CTTTCTGACGGAGGCATAGTACTCCATTGTATATATGTACCACATCTTCTTTATCCATTCATCTGTTGATGGGCACCTTGGCTCTTTCCACAGTTTGGCGATTGTGGCCATTGCTGCGATGAACATTGGGGTGCATATGGCCCTTCTTTTCACTACTTCCGTATCTTTGGGATAAATGCCCAGTAGTGCAATTGCAGGGAACATTGGATTTTTTTTAATTGAAGCGAAATTCACATGGCACGAAATTAACCATTTTAAAATAAACAATTCTGTGACATTTAGTGTATTCAAAATGTTGTGCGATCACCACCTCTATCTAATTCCAGAACATTTCCATCACCCCCATACTCCTCAACGGTCACTCCCCATCCCTTTCCCCAGTCCCCTGGCAAATACCAGTCTGCTTTCCATCTCTATGTGTTATCCTGTTCTAAACATTTTGTGTCCGTGGAACCAGACAGTGTGGGGCTTTTTATATCTGGCTTCTATCACTCAGCACAATGTTCTCAAGGTTCATGCGTGCTGTAGCATCAATCAGGCCTCCTTCCTCTTTATGGCTGAGTACTATTCAATCGTATGGATGGATCACATTGTGTTTATCCATTCCTCGTTTGATGGACCATTGGGTTGTTTTCACCTTTGGGCTACTGTGGATGGTACCGCTGCGAACATGGGGGCACGCTATCTGTTTGCCTATGTTTTCGGCTCTTTGGGGTCCATACCTAGAAGTGGAATTCCTATAGAAACTCCATCTTTAACTTTTTAAGTTTGATGGTATTGTTTTATGATGGGGCTACTTCTCACATACAATCTCTGTGCTGCTTAGACCAAGCTTTCTTTGGTTAATAATGACTAAATCAGGGCTATTCTTGGCCCAGCCCCTGGACCAGCAGCCTCAGCATCACCTGTGAGCTTTTTGGAAATGCAAACCCATGGGCCCCACCCACACCTGCTGAATCAGAACTCCTGGGGGCAGAGCCCAGCCGCATGGGTTTTTGAGCCCCTGGGAGACACTGGCAAACTATAGTTCTCTGGCCAAATCCGGCCCACTGCATGTTTTTGTTAAAAAAGTTTTATTAGAACACGCTTGAGTGCATGAGTTTGCATATCATCTATGATTATGTCAGATGACTCCAGAGCGCATTAAGTGGGAGAACCAATGTCCTACCTCCCAAATATGTCTCCCAAGTGTCTCCATTCGGGCCAGCTGAGTACACAGTGATGACCACACTCTCTTCCCATCTCCTCTACTTTTTTAGCCATTGAATGGGAAATAGACCGGGGCCTGCTGAGCTTGACAGACGGAGACCGGGGGGCAACCGTCTTCCTGAGAGAGATCCAAGACCTCAACAGACACATCCTGGACGACTGTGCGCTCAAGATGGTGGACCGGCTCGCAGATGGCTGCCTGGACACGGATGCCCAGAACCTTCTTGGTGGCCTCAAGGGACGCATTGCTGATACGCAACCTGGAGTCCTCAAGACCCACCACCTGCCATGGAGCCGAGACCTGGTGAACCCCAAAAACAAGGCTCATGCTCGGTACCTGAAGGAGCTGGGGGAGCAGTTTGTGGCCAGAGCTAACCACCAGGTCCTTGAGCACCTCCGAGAGCTGGAGGCGGGCCGGCAGGAGCTGGCATGGCTCTACCAAGAGATCCGCCACCACCTGGCGCTGAGTGCCGAGGCCACCCGGACCTTTTGTGGGCGCCAGGAGCTCCTGGCCCAGCTCGGGCAGTGGCTCCAGTGGAGTGACGGCCGTCCCCACTCACCCCTGGTGCTCTTTGGACCCCCTGGCATTGGAAAGACAGCTCTGATGTGCAAGCTGGCAGAGCAAACATCAGGACTGCTTGGCCGCAAGACGGTGACCGTCCTGCGACTTCTGGGGATGTCACAGATGAGCTCCGACGCCCGGGGCCTGCTCCCGAGCCTCTGCTTCCAGCTCTGCCTGGCCTATGGGCTGCCCCTGCCCCCGGCCCAGGTCCTGCAGGCCCATGCCAGGGTGGTCCAGTTTTTCCATGCCCTCCTCCACACTGTCTCCTGCCGAAACTTCGAGTCCCTGGTGATCCTGCTAGACTCCATGGACGACGTGGATTCGATCTGCCGCGCCCGGAGGATCCCCTGGCTCCCTCCCCAATGCCCACCGAGGGTCCACCTCATCCTCTCAGCCTGCTCAGGACAGCGGGGGATTCTGGACACCCTGCGACGGACGCTGACCGACCCAGAGGCCTATTGGGAGGTGAAACCTCTCTCTGGAAACCAAGGGCAAGAGATGATCCAGACCCTGTTAGCGGCCTCGAAAAGGATGCTGAGCCCAGAGCAGAGGGAGCTGCTCTGGGCCAGCCTCCCAGAATGTGGGCACCCGGGACGGCTGAGACTGGCCTTCGAGGAGGCCCGGAAATGGGCCTCCTTCACCATACCGGCCCCTCTGGCCTCCACGGCTCAGGAAGCCATGCACCAGCTGTGTGCCCACCTGGAGCAGAGACACGGGCAGCTGCTGGTGGCCCACGTGCTGGGCTACCTCGTATCTTCCCGGTAAGTCGCCGCTGTCTACACCCTCTTTATAATTGGGACAGAATGCACGCACTCACCCGGTCAGGGTTCCGAACAGAAACGTCCTCTCGCACAGTTCCGAAGGCCAAGGTCCAGAGTAAAGGCATCTGCAGGGCCATGCTCCCTCTGAGGGCGCCAGACGGGAAGCTGGTCTAAGCTTTTCTCTTAGTTTCTGACATTGCCAGCCATCCCGGGCCTGGAGACACACCCCGCCACTGCCTCTGCCCATCTCGTGGCCTCCTCCCTGTGGACCTTCCTGACCCCATTTGCCTGTTCTTGTAAGGACACCACTCATTGGCTCAGGGCCCACTCTGCTCTAGTAGGAGCTCCTCATACGCTGATTGCCCTTTTCAAGAAGGTTTTCAAATAAGGTTGCCTTCATGGGTTGCAGGTGGGTACGACCTACAGGGGACGGTATTCAACCAAACCTAATTCGCGTATCATAAAGTTCGCTCTTTAAAGTGGACGGTTGAGGAACATTGAGGGCATTCACAGTGTTGCACAACCACTGTCTATCTGCAGAACATTCCCATCACCCCAAAGGGAAAACCCAACCCCATTAGCAGCCACTCCCTACCCCCACCCCTGGAGGGCCCCAACCTGCTTCTTCTCTCTATGGACCCACCTGTGGTATCTCTTTTGTATAATTTTTCTTTTGAAGTACTTTGAGGGGCACCTGGTTGGCTTAGTGGTTAAGTGTCTGCCTTTGGCTCAGGTCATGATCTCAGGGTCCCTGCTCAGCGAGGAGTTTTCTGCTTCCTCTCCCTCTGCCCCTCCCCGTGCTCATGCTCCCTCTTTCAAATAAAGAAAGAAAATCTTAAAGAAAAAAGAAAAATAAATACTTTGGAATTATAGACTAGTGGAGGAATTCCCCAACACAGAACTAGTACAAAGACTGGCCCTCCATCAGGGGTTCCCAGGCTTGGCACGACTGCTTTAGGGGCCACATCATTAGCCTGGGGCCACATCATCATCCTGTCCTATGCACTGTAGGGTGTTGAAAAGCATTCCAGGCCTTGACCCTGGATACTAGTAGTACCCCAGAGATGGAACAACCAAAAACAGTCTCAGAGTATTGGCAGAGTCCATGCAGACAGAGCAGACCCCAGCTGAGAGCTATAGCCATACACCCTTCCCCCAGAATCCCTGATTTACCACATTAGCTTTCTCTCTCCCTTCCTAACCCCCCATTTTCTTTATTTCTCTTGCAAATTCATTACAAGCATTATTCCCCCATTACCCTTAAATACATCACATATTTCCTAAGAACAAGGATAATCAGAACCCCCACGTCACCACAGGACAATTACAAAATTCAGGAAATATATCACAGAGATGATAATATTACTTAATGTACAGTTTACAGTGAAAATTTGCCAATTGTCTCAAAAACGTCCTTTCAGTGCCCCCCTCCTCTTCGCCCCCAATCCAAGATCCAAACCAGGCTAGCATGTCACATTTAATTGTCAAGTTGCTTTGGTCTTCTTTAATTTGAAACATTCCATCATCTGGTTTTGTCCTTTTGAAGAGTCTAGACCAGTAATTTTGTTGATCAGTGATGGGGATTCATGTCTTTGGTCTTGTTTTTGCACAAAGAATTTGATTCAGCAGGTGTGGGGTGGGGCCAGGAATCCCATGTTTCTTTTTTCTCTCTCTCTCTTTCTTTTTTTTAAAAATATTTTATTTCTATTTATTTATCTGACAGAGAGAGACACAGCGAGAGAGAGAACACAAGCAGGAGGAGTGTGAGAGGGAGAAGCAGGTTTTCTGCTGAGCAGGGAACCTAATGAGGGGCTCAATCCCAGGACCCTGAGATCAGGACCTGAGCCGAAGGCAATGCTTAATGACTGAGCCACTCAGGTGCCCCAAGAATCCCATGTTTCTTGCTGGCCAAGGCTGATGCTGCTGGCCCAGGGGACCATACCCGGGCTGGGGGCAGGTTTTAGAGAGTCTCCCCCACCCTGATGTTGGTTTGACGTTTCCTCATATCACATGGGTTGGTCTGATGTTTCCTCATATCACATTCGGGTTGAAACTAAGTGATGCTCAGTCCTTCTCGGGCATGGATTTTTTTTTTTCCTTATTGTAAATCTGCAAGCTCCCCTGTGTGTTTAATAGGCAAGATTATGGGGAGATCTCAGAAAAACCTTTTTAAAGCCAAATGCTCTGAAGGATTGACCACCAGCATATGTCTACACTCCATCTCAAGCTTGTCACATGGGAATTGACAAAAAAGCAAATAGGAAAATCCAACTTCAGTGTGTTTCTAGAGCTTGAAGGACTGAAAGCTATGTCCAGCGGCTCAGCCCAGGGAAAGTCTGGGACATCATGATGGTCAGGAGCTGCTGCTCAGAGATGCTGGGGAGGGACGGAGAAGAGTGAGAAACAAGGGGCAAGAGAGAGGAGTGTGTCCATCACACACCCAGCAGCCAGAATCCAGACCCCCAGGAGGGTGGGATGCAGGCCAGTTCGCAGACACATGGTCACAGAGCCAACACTCAAGCTCATCATCAGAAAAGCTGGACTAGCTGGTTTTGCCTCTTTTCAGTTTCACCGCCAGGTTTTTTTTTCCAGACCTTTGTCCCTTGCCCCGTGTCAACCAAGATGGCAGTGATCAGACCAGTGAGCATGGCTTTTTGTTTGTTTTCTTTGTTTGTCAGGCACAGATATGCTAGTGTGTAAGAAGTCAGGGCTTTATGTCAAGGCCATGGCAAGTGCTCAGGAGATCCAGGACTACCCACCGAATTGCCAACTCCAAGGGGACGGACCCCAGATCTCACACCATACCCCAGATTTTGTGACTGGTACCCTCAGAGTGGAGGCTAGGCCGGGTTCTGTAGGAGTGTCTCAGGGTGAATGGGCGGCCGGCAGGCCCACCTGGAGAAGGTGGGTTGTCATGGAAACCGGAAAGCCACAAGAATCAGAACAGTTTCTCGTCCCCTGGCCCTCTGGGTCCTCTCTGCCCACTGGCTTCAGTTCTGGACTCGTCCTTTGTTCCATATGCCTTGAGCTTCTACTGACATCATTAGCTCCCATTTCAGAGACCTGGCACCATCCTACTGGCTCCTTCTTGAGTCCTGATTCCAAAATCTGGAGAGACAAAAATAATCGACCTGCTCAGTCCCATGTCTGATCCAATGAGTAAAGCCAAGGGCCTTGTGGGTATCAGTTCAGCCGTCCCCAGGACTGGCATGGCAGGTGGTTTAGGGAGGGAGTATGCAGATGTGACTGCCATGCCAGTCCTGGGGACAGCTGATCCGATACCCACAAGGCCCTCGGATTTACTCATTGGACCAGACATGGGACCGAACAGGTGGTTTAGGGAGGGAGTATGCAGATGTGACTGCCATCCCTGGTCTCCACTCATTAGGTGCCAGCACATCAGCCCCAAGCTGCAACAACCCAAAATGTCCCTGGATGTGGCCAAGGGGCCCCTGGGGGTGGGCTCTTCCCAGGCAAGAACCCCTGGCCTGGAAGGACTCAGGCCTGCCCCGAGAGCTGGGCTCTCCACCGTCACAGCACACTGACTGCGTGGGAAAGCAGTACGTGTTTTCAGGGGACCAGAAATACCTCACCACATCTGCACACTCCCTCCTTAAGCCACCTGTTCAGTCCCATGTCTGGTCCAGTGAATGGAATCGTACACTGTGTGGTCTTTTCTGATGGATTTCTTTCAGTTAGCCTTTTCAAGGCTGATCTGTGTTGCTGAGAGTGTCCATACTTTGTCTCTTTCTGTGGCCAAAGAAGATTCCATTGTATGAATGCACCCCTGCCTTAGTCCATTTAAGCTGCTGTAACAAAAACACCATAGAGTTAGTGGCTTATCTAACTTATCTCTCTGGAAGGCTAGGGAGTCCCAGGTCAGGGTGCTGGCAGATACAGTGTCTGGTGAGAGCTGTTTCATAAATGGGACTCTTTTTCTGTGTCCTTACATGACAGAAGGGATAAGGGAACTCCCTGGGGTACTAAGCCCACGCATGGGGCTCCGCTTTGATGACCTAACCGCCTCCCAAAGTCTCCATCTCCTAATACCATCACCTTGGGGATTAGGACTTCAACCTATGGATTTGGGGGAGACAAATACTCAGCCCATAGCAAGGACATTTGGTTTACCCACACATCTATTCAGGGACGTTTGGGCTATTGCCACCTTCCAGCTACTGTGAATTATGTTTCTCTGAACATGTGTGTACAAGTTATGGTCTGAACACCTGTCCAAGAGTGAGATTTTAAAATAATAACTCTGATCCGGTTCCTACCCTGATTAAGCCTTCCAGTGACTTCTCATCACTTTGAAAAAAGTATCTAGCCTCCTTACCAAGGCTGACTGGACCTGGTTGCCTTTCACCCCATGCTTGGAGCGGGCTGGCCCCAGATCTCATGCTGGCCCCTTCCCTCCCACCCAGCTTCAGCGGCACCTCTCAGAGGGACTCACCTCTTCCAAGAACCGTCTCCCTCCACCCCCCCCTCACCTTGTGGCTCTTTTGCATGTGATATGGTTTATCTTCTTCCTAGCCATTGGTGTTACCCAACCTCTTTGTGCTCATTTCCTGTTATTTTCTGCCTGGCTCTGTGGATGAGAAGATAAGCTTCATGGGGGTCTACCTCTCTGTCCTTCAGGAGTCAGCATGGCGCCTTGTTCTGAGAGGCCACTCCATGAATAATGGCTAAACAAACCTGTGGATGGTTTGTTGATGAGCCATTGACCTCCCAGGACCCGGGATCTACTTCTCTGAGAATGAATGGACTGGACTAGCTCCTCCCCAGAGGGCCCTATATAGAGAGCTACAATGCCAGGGATTTATGGGCCTAAAGCTTCGTTTGCTTCCTTCCGAAAGCCTGCCGGATTGTTCCATCAGGATCAGGGGGGACAAGTCATTGAACCTGAGCCTGAAAGGAGGGGACCCAATCTTGATTTGTGCTGAATGTGTGTCAAAGAGCAGGAAAGAAGCTTCTATCCTGAAGGAGGGGGTTTCTGAGGAGGCACGGGACCACACAGGGGTGCTGGCAGGTGAACCCCCAAGGTGTGGCTCCCAGGAATTCTGGCTTGGAGAAAACTGTGATATTATAGCTGAGATTGTCCAAGATGATTGATCTCGCAGAAGAGACCCCGGGGGGGGGGCACTGTGTTATACACCAGAAAACAATTAGTGAGCAGGGGGTTCTATCAAAATGAAGATTTCCATCTATGTCACAGAGTTAAACACACACAGGCAGATCGCCCACAGAAGCCAGCCTTCCTCTTTCCCATGCACTGAAGGGAGCTCTGATCACCGTCCATCTGACAGACGGGATTTGTAAAGGCAAATCCCGTGTTTCCAGTCTGATGCTCTCAGGTATTAGGAAGTCCCTTGTGATCGCTCATGCCCTTTAGGGCCACTTCCCTTCTCTTGCTCTGTCCTTTCTGGGGCCGGGAAATATGCGCAAGGCCAGAGGGGGCACCATTGACGTAGGCGTTGTTCTCCTAAATTACTTCGAGTCTTCATCCCTGTGCTGCCCGACTCAGGTGAGGCTGGGGAGGGGCTGATTCATGGCTCTGCAAGTGTGTGCGTGGAAGGAAAGAACAGGAAGGGCTTACTTGGCAGGCACAGCTGTAACCGGGGTCTGAATGGCGAGCCTCAGGGTGGACCCTTCTGTAACCGGCACGATGTTGTGCAGCTGGCCATGTCTCCCAATCCCTGGGTGTCTGCACCCTCCGACCTCAGGAGACACAGCATGTTGCAGTGCCTGTCCCTCCTTCCCGCAGACACGGGCTCTCGGAGGCAGAGCTGAAGGACATCCTGTCCTTGGACGACGAGGTCCTGCAGGTGATGTATGAGGACTGGACCCCGCCCAGCAAGGAGCTGTTGCGTTTCCCACCCCTGATGTGGGTGAGGCTCCGCCGGGACCTGGGTCACTGCTTGGCCCGGCGGCCTGTGGATGGCTTCACGCTCCTGACTATTGCCCACAGGTAGGTCTGGCATGTGGAAGCTGTCTGGGCTTCTGGGAGCTCGCTCGTCGGGGCTTCTGGGAGCTCGCTCGTCGGGGCTCCTCCTTGCTCCAGATTCTTCTTTTTCCCTGTCCATCATCAGCAGTCACTCCCCATCCCCCACCTCTCTGCCCCCAGCCCCCGTCTCGCACTCATGAATCCACTCTCTGTCTTCACGGATTTGCCTGTTCTGGACGTTTCATATGACCACACAGTGTATGGCCGTTCGTGTCTGGCTGCTTTCCTCAGTATAAAGCTCTCAAGGTTCATCCGTGTTGTAACGTCAATCAGGGCTTCCTTCCTTTTCATGGCGGAGTAACATCCCATTGCATGGAAGGACCACTTGTGTTTCTCTGTTTATCCGTTGGCAGACACTTGGGTCGTGCCTTGGGCTTACGGTCAGTGCCATGTGAACACGGGAGTGCAAGTTTTCACTTAAACACCTGTCTGTTTGTTTTTAATTCTTCTGGATCTATACCCAGGAGTGGAGTCGTTCGGTCCTACAGTACCTCATTTTAAGTTTAACTTACTGAGGAACCCAAATGTTTCTTTTTAAAGTAAATATATTTAAGGGGGAAAAAGAAAGCTGGTCCAACTTATAGATGAATGTTAGGGAACAAGGAAGACGGGGGTCAGCAGAGCCAATGAGCATCCGTCAGGAGGCTTAGGAGGGACCGTCATTTGGGAACAGCTTCCTGGAAGGCTGGTGGCCCCTCTGAGCTCACCCCAGCCCCCAGGCCCATGAGCCCGTGTGCCCTCTCTGCAGGCAGCTGGCCGAGGTGGTCCAAGAGCGCTACCTGTCCAGGCCCGAGAGAGCCAAGAGGCACGGAGTCTTGGCTGACTTCTTCTCAGGAGCCTGGAGCCTGGGCACCAAGAAACTCATCACTCTGCCGCTGGTGGGGAAGCCCCTGAACCTCGACCGCAAGGTGAGGCATCTGTCTGGAGCCCCTGCTCTCTACCCTCAGGCCCCACCTTGCTGTGCAAGCAAGACCAAGGCTGCCTGGAAAGGACCACCTCGCTCTTTCTTCTTTTCCACTCAGAATGCTCTCCTGACCTTCTCTTTCCTTCCCACAGAAAGCAGGATGTCTCCTCAGCCTCTGAGCATAATGGGAGGGATAGGGAGCAGCAGATGTGGACTATGTCCCTCCACCCCCAACATTCCAGAGTGAGGGACGAAACACAACATTCAGGAGCATGCAGAACTGTCCTGAACTGACATCTCTCACCCCTGGGCCTTTGCACATGCCATTCCCTTGTCTGGGAACACCATTGTTTTCTGATTTGGTTTCCCAGACAGACTCCTACTTAAACTCTGCAACCCAGCTCTGATGTCCCTTGGATTCCCTGAGCCCCAAGTTCTTCCCTCTGCCCTGGCCCTGGTGGGGTAGGCATGGGGCATCTCTGTCTGGAATTCTGTCCCCATCCCCTCCAGTGTCACCCGTGCATGGCAGCTTGGCCCATGTTTGTGGAGTGCATGAGTGAGCTTGGGTCATCGTGGCCTAGCTGCCAGCCCCCCTCCTCTCCTGCAGGTGGCCTCTCAGCCCCTGTGGTTCTCAGACACGGTGGCAAATCTGCGGAAGCTGAAGGAGCTGCCCCATCACCTGGTCCACTCAGGCCGTATCGAAGAGCTGAAACAGGAGGTTCTGGGTAAGGGTCCTACCCATGGCAGATGACAGTGAGCAGGTCCCAGCCCTCCGCTGTGCTCCCACCTCCTGGAGCCTGGGAAGGGTAAAGGGCAAAAGTCAGAATCCACGGCTCCTCCTAAGACAGCGGTCCTTCTGCACCCCACCCCCAATAGCAGGGGACACTTGGCAATGTCTGGGACATGCTGGTTGTCACAGTTGGGATGGGAGGTGCTACTGGCATCTAGAGGTAGTTAATAGCACAGAGGTGAGAACTGTGGTCTTGGAATGAGACCCTATCCATCTGTCTGTCTATCGTATCTGTCGTCTTTCAGCTCTGTATCTATCCACCTATCATCACCATGTACCCATCCATCTATCCCTCCGCCTTCTACTTGTCTGTCTAGCTATCCAACTGCTCCTCCCTGTGACCCTCAATCCAGGGTGACTCTGCACCCAGGGGACTCTTGGCAATGTTCATGCTTATTGATTATCATGACCGAGGAGGCGCTTATAGGCGTCTGGTGCATAGAGGCCAGGGGTGCTAAGCGTCCTACAGTGCACGGCCCCAACATTGGCAGTGCCAAGGCTGAGAACCCCGGGAGAAATGGACAGCAGAGAGCCCCCTCCCGGTGTGAACCAGAGGGAAGCATGGGCCCCCACAATACCCTCTTTCCTCCCAACAGGCAGCATGAGCTGGATTTCCTGCCGGGGCATCTCTGGGGGCATCGAGGGCCTGTTGGACGACTTCGACCTGTATGGCCCTCACCTGGACTGCCCCGAGGTCAGCCTGGTCCGGGACGCTCTCCAGCTGTGCCGCCCAGCCCTGGAGCTCCGAGGCATGGGTGAGTCTGCAGCTGGATTTTCCTTAACCCACTCTCGTCTCGACACTTGTGGGGTTTCTAGAATTTGGAATTGAACCCGGAAGAGCTCTGGAATGAACGGTACCAGAGTAGTGTCCATCCCCTTCCCTGGCCTGCCTGGCACCTTTTCCTAGAAAGGGGCAAGGGAAAATCTCAGGCAAGAATGGAGGAAATTATGTCAGTACTTACCATGACAAGAGAGAAAACACATTCCCATGACTTTTTTATTGATAATATTCAAAATGCACTCATAATAATTGAACATGATTTTTTGTACCACGAGTCCACTCAAGAGAAAAAAGAGGGAGTTTCTGCTCTGGGGGAAAACATTTTGCTTAACTGGGGTTCAGAGTCGGTGTTTCCTGCCATCCAGTCCATTGCAAATATTGATCTGTAAAAACCATCCTTGGCGCCCTGCCATTGGGCGAGGCTTGGCCCACCTTCTGCCCTAGAACTTGAAGAATCTCTGATGCTCTGCCCGGGACGCTGTTCCGTTAGTCTGTTTTTATCTTCATCCTTTAATTGTGGTAAAATACACAGAACATAACATTTACCAACATAACCACTTTTCCCCCAACATAACCATTTTTTCCCCCAACGTAACCATTTTTTCTCCAACGTAACCATTTTTAAGCACACAGCTTGGTGGCATTTAGCACACGCACCACGTTGCACAAACGTCACCACCAGAGCTCTTCCACCTTCCCCAATTGAGGAGACTCTGTGTCCATGAAACGCCAACTCCCCACCCCCACCCCCAGTCCCTGGTGCCCGCCATTCCAATTTTCTGTCTCTATGAATCCGTCCACTGTAGGGACCTCATGTCAGTGGAATCACACAGTGTCTGCCCTTCTGTGACTGACTTCTTTCACTCACCACCATGAACCAACATTCATCCTTCGTGTATTTCTTTCATTTGTAAGGCTGACTATCATTGCATTGTGTGGATGGAGCATATTTTGTGTATCCATTCATCCCTGGATGGACCCTTGGCCCATTTCTACCTTTTGCCCATTGGGAATATTGCCGTTGTGAACACGGCTATACAAATATCTTTTCAAAATCTTGCTTTCAAGCTTTGGGATATACACCCAGAAATGCAATTGCTGGATCAAATGCTAATTCTATGATTGTTTGTTTGTTTGTTTTGAGGGACCACCCTACCATTCTCCACAGTGGCTGCACCATTTCCCATTCCCACCAGCAGAGCGCAAGGGTTCTAATTTCTCTACATCCTCACCAAAATTTTTTCTGATTTTTTTTAGATTTTTAAAAATTTATTTATTTGAGAGAGAAGGAAGGAGAAAGAGAGGGAGCAGGGGCAGGAGCAGAGGGGGATAAAGAATCTCGCAGACTGCATCCTGGGCATGAAACCCCATGCAGAGCTCGATCTCATGACCCCTAGATCACAACCTGAACAAAACCAAGAGTTGGATGCTTAACCAACCAAGCCACCCAGGTGCCCCAATTTTCTGATTAAAAAAAATAATAAATAAATAAATAAATAAATAAATAAATAAATAAATAATAAGAGTAACAGTCATCCTAATGAGTATGAGGTGGCTAGGGTACCTTTTAAAAAAAGATTTTATTTATTTATTTATTTGAGAATGAGAGGAGGAGAGAGCACAGGGGTCTGTACAGAGGGAGAAGGAGAGGCAGGCTTCCCACTGAGCAAGGAGCCTCACTCAGGGCTCCATCCCAGGGGCCTAGGATCATGACCTGAGTGGAAGGCAGACGCTTAATCGACTGAGCCACCCAGGTCCCCCCAGGGTGGTTTTTATTATACAATTCCCACCTGGTTTTCATTTGAGGATCTTATAAGGAGTTTTACAAAGGTGTTTAAATCCCCATATCCTTTCTGGGGTTCCCTTGGAACTTAACTAAATGTTCCTCCTAGGAGAAGCCTGTCTAGCTACCACTGAACCAGGACACCCCTCTGCCTCCCCACTCCCCGTGTTCTCCAGCATTGCATCCTTTTCCATGTGTTTTGGCTTTTAATTTTTATTTCTGCCAATCGTCTTTCATATCACCTGAGGGCCCCACTGGACTCTGAGTTCTGTGAGGGTAGGGGCATAATCTACTTGCTCCTCGCCAAATTTCCAGCCCTCAGCCCTACAACCTAGACCGGTCCTGGCCAAGAACTCAGCTTTTGAGCCCCACTGTGTTGATTCAAATCTGGGCTTTGCCACTTGCCAGTGGTATGACCTTGCAAGTCCCTTACGCTCCCCACCCTACTCCCCACCTCATTGCCCTCAGTCTTTCCATCTACAAAATGGGGGTGCTGGTCAACCTTCCTACCTAGAGCTACAAGAAAAGATATGCAAGTCAATTCTTTTTTTTTTTTTTAAAGATTTTTATTTATTTATTTGACAGAGAGAAACACAGTGAGAGAGGGAACACAAGCAGGGGGAGTGAGAGAGGGAGAAACAGGCTTCCCGCTGAGCAGGGAGCCAATGCAGGACTCGATCCCAGGTCTCTGGGATCATGACCTGAGCCAAAGGCAGTCGCTTAACCAACTGAGCCACCCAGGTGCCCCATGCAAGTCAATTCGTGCAGAGCTTGTCTGTTTCATGATAGCATCAATATTGTTGATGTGAAAGGCCTTGGACGAGCCATTTCTTTTATTGTTGTTGTTGTTGTTTGTTTCTTTGTTTTGTTGTTGTTGTTGGACGGGTCACTTTTGCATGGAGCCTCAGCTTCTATCAGATTGGACTCAAGTATGTCCTATGTGGAAGATGCTGGTGCCCACCATCAGTGGGGGCTTTCTTGTGCTTTCATGCTCACCAGTTGTAAACTTCATGGGGAGTGATTTACCAGGAAAACAGCCTTGGGAACAACCGCCCAGTTTGAGAGATGATTTAAAAGCTCAAATCTTAGTATGGTCTTCTCAAAAATCCTTGATTGACAACCGTGGCTTGCACAGTATGAGGTGTAGGAATGAATGTCACCACCAGAGGGCGCAGCTGGCCTACCTTGAGTTCCAGCACATTCCAGAACCTTCAGCCTGCTCCTCAAAGCCCACCAGATTCCTCCTCTTGCCTTAGGCCCCAGGATGATTTGGTGTGGTCCTGTTTCTGACGCTATTTTTATTCTAAAAGCTGATACTTTGTTCATCATGGGTTTGAGGAGCATTAATTTCGATTTGTTAAAGTAGTGCATTAAAATAGTATTTATCGGGATGATTGAGTTTGGTGGTGCTACCTTAAATTTTGCTGGTCCTGACCTTGCCTCATGTCACCCACTAGCAAACTAAGGCACAGGGCATCGTCACCATTCCCTAAACCCCACAGTTAGGACAAGATGACAACAGGGAAAATGAACTGCCTGCCTTCAGCATCCCTGGTCTTCATTCGAGGTTGGAATAAACTTTTTAGGTTAGAGTTCTGCCTCTTACTGGCTGTGTGACCTTGTACAAGTTGCTTAACCTCTCTGAGCCTCAATTTCCCCCCTTTATGAACTTGGCATAATAATGATGATACCTCTGTTGCCCCCCCCAAAGACATATTCACTTCCTAATCCCTGAACCTGTGACTCTTGTTTTATGTGGCAAATGATGTGATTAAGTTAAGGAACTTGAGATGGAGAGTGGGGCGATGATGGTAGAAGCTGGTGGCTCAGGCTCCAGCAGTGAAATAATTGAGCTGAGGCAGAACAAAGGAGATAGAAATTTCCAGAACAAATGAGATGGACATTTACTGAATACACCCCAAGGGAGATGCAGGCAGGACCACACCTGGAGGCTGTCTGCCCCAAGGCAGTGGGAGGGGCTGTATTTAAGGAGGAAGGTCAAGATGTATGGAAATTTCCTTCTTTTGTACCTCTGCCTGGTTGTCAGTAGCTGGCTGGTCGGCTAGGGCTTCTGGATATTTTGAGGTGACTCTCCTGATGGGCCTGTCTTTAGTTCAGTGCTTGCTGTGGGCCCTTTTGCCTTGCTCCGCATTCCATTATTTAAGCCCATTGCTAAAAAGTGACCTCTACAATTTACTGGGTGTCTGTGATATTCTAGGTGCTACGAACACAAGGAACGAGACAGACATCACCACTGTTCTCCAGGAAACTCCAGATCTGGGGTAGTGAGGGAATAAATCTCAGTCGTAGCTCCACTGAGCTGGGAGGAGTGGGGCGGGGATGTTAGAGGGCTGGGCTGGAGAAGGCTCCTTAAATAAGTAACCTGGGAGCTAAAATGAGATATTTAGCTTGAGAAAGGGGAAGGGGAGGAGGAGGAAGTACTCCAGGTGGAGAGAACTGCCTGCCAAAGGTCCAGAGGCTAGGAAACACCTGGTACCCTTGAAGTAGGGCTGAGTGTCCTGGAAAAGAGAGAAGGAGGCAGGAAAAGATGGTGTGGGACTCAACCCATCAGCAGTGCCCTTCCTCTTAACCTGCGTCCCTTTTGCTGCAGAGAGAAGCATCCTGTATACAGAACTCCTGGCCAGACTCCATTTCTTCGCTGCCTCACACCCAGCGCTGGTGGGTCAGCTGTGCCAACAGGCCCAGAGCTGGTTCCGGGTGTGCCCCCATCCTGTGCTCATACCCCTGGGGGGATTCCTCCAGCCCCCAGGAGGACCTCTCCGGGCAACCCTCACAGGCTGTCACAAGGGTGAGTCTCCCCAGCACAGCAAAAATCCTGCTGGGCCCCTTGTGCCTGAGGGCAGCAGATGGCAGGTGTTTCTGGCTGCTCTCTGGGGCTCCCCTCAGTCAGGAGGGAGGCCCGAGAGTCCCATCAGGGCGTGCCGTTGCTATCTCATGCTGACTCGACTGTCTCTGCCCACCAGGGACTGTAGATTAGTGTTGTAAATACTGCAAATGAGCCCAGAGCGAGGGGGTGCGGGCTGCCTCTAAGAATCGAGTGTCCATCTTACAAATAGTTTCTGTGATTTACTGGCTCATGCTAGTAAGTCCAAAAGGTAGGAACTGATGCCCTACTCGCTCCTGAGAGGCTGGTGGAACTTGTAGATTCCCCCCAGGGACAACAGAACTTCAAAGACAAGAGGACTTTGTTCTCTCCATTTATTTGTTTTGCTTCCTTCCCTCCTTCCTTCCCCCAGTTTTCTTCCTCCCTTCCTTCCTTCCTTCCTTCCACCCTCCTTCCTTCCTTCTTCTGCCTGTCCTTCTATCCATCCATCATCCATCCATCTATCCTTCCTCCTCCTTCCTTCCTTCTCTTCTGTCCTTCTGTCCATCCATCATCCATCCATCATCTATCCACCCTTCCTTCCTTCCATCCACCCATCAGTCATCCATATTTTCATTAGTTACCTTCTTCTCATCCCTCTATCTACACCACTTATCTTTCCATTTCCCTCTTCTGGATATCTTCCATCCACTCACCCCTCCACCCATCTATCCACCCAGCCATTCATCCACTCACCCACTTCTCCAGCCAGCCTTCCTGCTATCCACTCATGCACCAGTCTACCTCCACTCATCCATCCCTTCATCTACCCACCCATAATCCCTTGCATTAATTCTAAGACCACCAAATATACAATTAATTTGTGGTTCAGATGTCAAATGCCACATGGCCTTGTAGGGAAAGCTACATTCTCAAGGCATCGTGCTTCCAAAATAGAAGTTTTAAGAGACCAAGTGCAATGCATGGAGGAATCGATTTAGGGACAGCTCCTTGAATGTGGTGTTAAGAAGGGTTCTGAGACCGAATCTAGTTTAATGGGTAAGACTGTATATGTATTGGGTTACAGGTTCAAATGCTATAACAAAGGACAGGATAGCAGTGACCAATAAAATAGCAGTTCATTTCCCCCTCACGTAACAGTCTAGGCGTAAGCAGAGGTAAAACTCCTAGTCTCCAGTATGTCACTCTTTCAATCTTGTTTGTGGCCATGTTCAATGTGAAACTTCCATTTGATGGTTCAAAATAGCTGTTCCCGCTCTGACCCATGCCATGGCATTCCAGCCAGTGGGAAATGGGAAGGGGAGGTGGAACCCTTCCCTTTGGGGGCGTGGTCTAGAAGCCCTTCCCTTTGAGGGTGTGGCCTAGAAGCCCTTCCCTTTGAGGGCGTGGTCTAGAAGCAGAATTTATCACCTCTGGGGTGAGTTCCTCATTGGCAAGAACTTGGCCATCTCCAGCTGCAAGGGAGCCTGGGAATTACAGGGTCGGAGTGAGTGTGAACTCCACCAACACCTGTGGGCTGAGGGCTTGGTTACAAAAGGGAACACCACAGAATGGCTCCAGGGGACGAAGCTCAGAGAGTGCAGTGACTGATCCGTGGCGTCTACCGCGGCTTAGACATAGGAAGTGAAGTTACAGTTAGGTGAAGTTTTGTCTTTGCTATCCCTCGGAGATGTTCTATGTTTCAGACCCACCATGCCTCTCCTACAAGCCCCAGTTGTGGAGAACCTGAGGAAGTTTCTACTCACTCTGGGCTTCAGTTTGGTCATTTTATAAATGAGAAGTTTGACTTCACATTTCCAAGGTCACACTTTAAGTGACCAGAGGTAAAAAAAAGAAAGAAAGAAAAAAAACAAAACCCATGTCCTCACTCCCTGCCTCAATGGGGCAGGAACAAAATCCGGGCTTCTCAGACTTGGACTGGGACTCTGATTTCAACACTTCTCCCTCACTATTTTCATCTGGGGAAACTGAGGCACGGAGCAGTGGAAGGAATTACCCAAGGCCATTCGGAAATTATGTTCTCCAGCTCTCTGGGCCAGTGTTTTCTCCTGTGTAACTTGGCGGCTCTCTCTCCTCAGGGATGTTTCAAACAGGACCCAGCAGAGGGCCCTGGGCTTTTGTTTGCCCAAATTATTGGCAAGATTTTTTTCCTTTGGAGCACCAGCCTTTATTTTTCTGTGCATGTTGACCTCAAAGAAAAGCCAGAAGCAGAGCCCTCGTTCTCAGCCGATATAATTCCATTTCTGAATCTTGTCCAACTAGGGAAGGGTTTCTCAACCATGCACTATTGACATTTAGGACTGGGTCACCATCTTCAGGGGGAGCGGGCGTCCTATGCACTGCAGGGGTGGTCAGCAGCACCCCTGGCCTCCACCCACAGGATGGCAGTTACACCCCGGTTCCCAGTTGTGACAATCAAAAACATCTCCAGACATTGTCCCGTGTCCCCAGGCTCCCGACATTTCCCCGGAGTAGAATTGTCCCTAGGTGAGAACCACTGAACTTCAGAGACGCTTCCCATCACAATATGGCTTGGTCCCTAAGGACAACATAAACGTTACAACCGAGATCTGAATCTGGCCTCCAGCAGGGCTGGCTTCAAGATCCTGGCTCTGCCACTTTCTAGGTGTGTAACTCTGGACAAGGGACTGAACCCATGCCTCAGTTTCCCCATCTGTGGAGCAGAGGCTCATTAGAGGACCCGGTGGCTAAGCCCGGGAGCTGATGTGGTCACTGTGTCTCTGGGTGGCTGCAGGCATCACTGCCATGGCATGGAGCCTGGAGGAGAGGCTGCTGGTTGTTGGCTCCCAGGAAGGCATCATCGCCGTGTGGGACATGGAAGAACAGCAGGTGATCCACATTCTAACTGGACACACAGGTGAGGCTTGGGAAGTTGGCTTTGTCAATGTGGTCATCTGGATAAATAAGATTTGGGGGCTCCTGGGTGGCTCAGTCAGTTGCGTATCGCCTTCGGCTCCAGTGGTGATCTCGGGGCCCTGGGTTGGAACCCCATGCCTGACTCCGTGCTCAGCAGGGAGTCCGCTTCTCCCTCTCCCTCTGTCCTTCTCCACCCACTCTGCTCTTTCTCTCTCAGGTAAATAAACACACGTCTTTAAAAAAAAAAGAAAAATATTTCAATGCAAGTTTTAAAAAATCAAAACGAATGCAAAAAATTCACCATGAATAAATATCAAGCTGTCTTAAAGACAGGATCAGCAATGGTGCTGTGTCAAGCCATATGGGAGCCAGAGGCAAAAAGGAAACTCAGTGAATTGGCACCTCCTTAAATCTGGCACCCGAGATGAGTGCCTCCCTCGCCTTACCTTAATCCTGGCCTGAGTCAGACTCAAGTATCTGGGAGGGCAAAATATAGTTATAGATTGTATGAGGACAGCAGGGTGTTATCAGCAACAGCAGCCAAAGTGACCTGCTTAGGTCAATTAGGTGTAAGGCATTTCTTCTAGCGGGGACGATTCATCCAAGACACCAAGGGTGCAAAGAAAGAGGTGAGCGGAGGGCAGAGAGGTAGGAAGAAGAGGAGCATCCCAGGAATGCCAACCAGCCGGTGCAAAGATCCTGATAGGGGAAAGGAAATTGACATGTTTCCAGAACAGCAAGGAATCCTGAGGCTGGAGCTTGAGACATTGTATCAAATGAAAGAAGCCTATCACAAAAGCCCACATCCTGTATATGATTCATTTACACAAAATGTCCAGGACAGGCAGATCCAGAGAGACACAAAATAGATTAGCAGTTGCTAGTTGGGGAGGGAGGAATGGGAAGTGATTGCTCATGGGGACAGGGTTTCCTTCTGGGGTGATAGAAATGTTCTGGAATCAGATAGAACTACATTTTTTTGTATAAAAAGACTTAAAAGATTAAAAAAAACAAATGTTACAAAAGCATCTTTTTTGTTGTTTGCATCCTTCCCCCACACTGGTGTTTTAAAAATGCAAAAAAAAAAAAAAAAGGAAAAACTGGAATCAGATAGAAGTGACGGTTGTGCAACATTGTGAATTATTGTGTCACTGAATTACACACCTCCAAACGGTTTACATGATAAGGGGAGAAAGGGGAGGGAATGCCAGGTTTTGAAAATACTCTAAATTTAGACTGAGGCCATGGTTGCCCAACTGTGACCATTCAAAGACCAATGAATTGTACTATTGTCTGTGGAATGGGTGAATTTTATGTTTGTGTATTATATCTCAAGAAATATTTTTTAAGTATTTTTTAAGATTTTATTTATTTATTGAGAAAGAGAGAGAGCACACAACAGGGGGTGGCAGAGGGAGAAGCAGACTCCCCACTGAACAGGGAGCCTGCTGCGGGGCTCGATCCCAGGACCCTGGCATCATGACCTGAATGGAAGGCAGACGCTTAACCAACTGAGCCACCCAGGTGCCCCTCAGTAAAGGTGTTAAAAAATATGACATCATTGTGAACCAAAAATGTACACCGTTCCATAATTTTCCCCAACATTTTGCCATAAATATTTTTTTCTTTCTGTTGAATCTTTTTTAAACAACTTTATTGAGTTGTAATTGACATACCATTCTTCCCATTTTAAGTGTAGGGCGCAACAGTTTTCGGTAGATTTCCTGAGTTGTACAACCATGACCATAATCATAGAACTTTCCATCACCCCAAGGAGTTCTCTTTGCACTGCCTGCCTACTTCTACCACGTCCCTGCCCCCAGCCCCAGCCCCACGGCAACCACTGATGGGCCTCCCGGGTCTATCAACTCACCTGTTCCGGACATTTCGTGCAAATGGATTGCACGCTATGTGATCTTTCGGTCCACCGCCTGATGGGTGTGAGGCTCGGTCTCACTGTTGCATGTGGCAGTACTTTGTTCTCTGCATTGCCAAGTCCATCCATCGTATGGAGGGGACACCACATGTTTATCAGATGAGCACATTGGTTGAAGGACATTTACATGGTTTCCAGTTTGAGGCTGGTGTGAGTCACATCACTATGATCCATCAAATGTCATATATATCAGGTCAAAATGCAGCAGACATAGTTCATTCTCCTCAACAGATCATGTTCCAGAATGTATTAAAGGATATTTTTTGTACTTTATTTTATTCCCTTAATTTATTTTTTATTTTTGCTATTTTAGGCTATTTCTAGTTATCTGCCATCATGGCTAGCACCGCAGTGAATCTCTTCTTACTCTCATTGACATTTTTTTTCCTTCTGTTGAGTATTTCCAGTGAGTAGGAGTCTCGAATTGGATGATGTGAGCATTTCTGTGGGTTTCGAGAAGTGGCATCTTATTGCTCTCCAAATAGGCTGTTTGTATGTTGCAGAATATCCCCCTCCCCCATCCCGAAGCTGCCAGGACCGATGTTCTCAACTTAGGCTTTCTTTTCTTTTTTCTTCCAAGGGCTGGGAGTGAGGTGGCTGCTGATAGTGTGCCTGTCAAATAAGATTCTATTCATTTTATTATCATCGGGATGCCTCTTTTCATCTACGTCTATCCAATATTTGTATTTCCGTGTGCGTGAGCCATCTGTTCAAGACCTGAACCCATTTTACCAATGGATCTTGATTCATTTTTGGAGAAGTCTTCAAACTTTGTGATTAGGAAAGCTCAGTAATCAGTTTACTGGGAAAACAGAGGGCATTAAAGGCATACATAGTACTAAGGAGCGTGAAAGTTTCCCATCACATGCTAGTGACCTAGAAGTCTTTCGTCCTGGTTTACGAGAGCCGATGTGAAGTCTTTGGGAATGTAGTGAGGCAGTTGTCAAACATAACCATTACTTTTTAATTTTTTTAAAAGATTTTATTTATTTGAAAAGAGAGAGAGGAGGGGGGCAAACAAACTCGGTGCTAAGAGCAGAGCCCTACAAGGGGTTCGTCAACCCAGCAACCCTGAGATCATGGCCTGAGCCAAAATTAGGACTGACCTTGAGCAAGCAAACGAGCCACTCCATCACCCCAAACACAGCCATTATAAAATATTCAATTATACAAGCTTGCAGCTGAGTCAATTCTATTAAAACAAGGCAATAAATCCTCAAAACTCAGCATTTTCTTTCCTTTTTTTTTTTCTGTTTTAAAGAGTTAACATTGTAACACCAGGTCTATACATTTTTCCCTTCTGTGATAACTTTGAAACAATCCTCTGGCTCTCTTCCTTCATGAACTTGCTCTCTCCTAGATATTTATCTTTCTCAGTCTACCCACTTTATTTTTTTTAAGATTTTATTTATTTATTTGAGAGAGAGAGAATGAGGGAGAGAAAGAGAGAGAGAGAGAGAGCAAGCAAGCCAGCATGACAGGGGCAAGAGGGAGAGGGAGAAGCAGACTCCTCTCTAAGCAGGAAGCCCGATGCGAAACTCGATTCCAGGACTCCAGGATCATGACCTGAGCCAAAGGCAGTCGGTTAACCAACTGAGCAACCCAGGCACCCAAAACTCAGCGCTTTCTAAGTATTGTACCACACTGTCTTACCTATGCTCTTGGCAACTGTACCCATGCGGTGGAAATGAGGTGCTTGCTACTACTGACTTCTCTTTACAACCCTATGATGTCAATGACATCATGTTAGTGGCTTGAAATCAACCAGGGGTGGGAATATTTACACCAAGGTAAGTGGAAAATGCCACAAATCAGGGCTGTCCAACCTCCAACCTCCTTGGAGAGCCCCTTGTGAAGCCTTTACCAGTAGATCATTGTTCTAGTCCTTTCCATAGGGGATGTTTGGATATATATAAATATATGTGGCTTTATATAAAGTCATATAAACTTTTGCTTATATAACTTGTGTTTTCTTCAGTTAATATCACACATGTTGACTCTTTCCATATTATGTGTATGTCTCTAATTCACTTTAACTGTGGCATAGTGCTCCATGTATGGGAATATTTCATAATGCATCACTATTTATACAAATTTTGGGTTGAAAAATATCCAAATCATAACAAATAAAATATACCCACTCACCTCCCATCATTTGAATCATAAAGAGATAAAAAACTCCCTTTGGTCTCTCCCATCCATCAATCTCCATGGAAGTGATCAGTACTGACAGTTTGTTATATGCCATAAGCAATTTCTTTCTAGGCATATGAACACATAATTCTGTATAAGCTTGTGTACTTGGAGGTTTTGTCAAAAGCAGATGGTGCTATTTTATACCCTGGGCTGTAACTCATTTTTGTCACAATATATTATAATGATACTCTGTAGTGGCTGAGAGCTTGGGTTCTGGGATGGAATCCTGGCTCCATAACTTATTAACCATGTGGCTTGGGGTAAGTTACTGTGCTCAGCTGTCCCTGTTTCCACAGCTATGCAGTCAGATAATAATAGTACCTCGTAACATTTTTATGAAACTAAAGGAGTTTAATGCATGTAAAATACTAACAACTACACTTGGCACATAGAAAGCCCCCAGTTAAGTACTGGCTGTTGTAATAATTTATTAGGTTAGCTGTATATTTAGATCTTTCTTACTATTTTTAATGGCTGCATAACATTCCTTATAAGGATACACTATATTGTTTAACAACTCCCTTTTCAAAAAGAGGTTTGCAATTCTATATTTATAAGACAATGTGCAACTAATATCCTACATCTTTACACCTCTATGCTCTTATTTCAGCAAGACACATTCCTAGAAGTGAAATTTCTGAGTCAAATTATATGCACATTTTCCCTTATCTCCTCTTTTTCTGAGCATTTTATTTTGAAATAATTCTAGACTCATAAGAAGTTGCTAACATAGTGCCGAGAAATCCCTAATATCACTTTCCCAGAATGACAACATCTTACAAACCTATAGTGTTAATACCTATAGTATTAACAAAGCCAAGAGACTACACATTTTAGCTTTTAGTGTTACCAAATCACCCTTTACACATTTGCATCAACTTATACGTCCACCAGCACAGTATGATCCTAACTTATTGCTTGTATCTTTACCAGGGGTCTAGTGATCAATCTGTAAAATTTTTGCCAGGGGAGCCTGGGTAGCTCAGTAGGTTAAATGTCTGACTCTTGATTTCAGCTCAGGTCAGGACCTCAGGGTCATGGGATTGAGCTCTACAGAGGGCTCCCCACTGAGTTTGGAGTCTGCTTGAGACTCTCAGCCTCTCCCTCTGCCCCTCCCCACCAACCTGTGCACCCATGCATGGATGCACTTTCTCTCTCAAAAAAAATTGCCAATATTTTACATAATAATGATACATTGGTATTTTTGTCTTGCATTTTTATAATTACTAGTGAGGTACTTATTGTCTACATGTACTTTTTCTGTAAATCTGTTTATATTCTTTGTCCAATTTCCGAGTAGTTGTTTGCATCTTCCCTGCTTAGCTGTAAGAACTTTTTGCTTATTACGGACAGACTCCATTCTATGTTATATATTACAAAGGTTTTCTCTGTCATATGACTTTCAACTATATTTCGTCCTCCTGAAATTTTGCATTTTTATGGAATCCAGTTGATCAATTTTTCCTCTTTACATCTTCCACATTTCATTTTTTGCTTGGAAAATATCTCGCCAAGATTGTAAAATCTTCTCTATAACCTTACCTTGTTTTTACATGTTTGTTGGTTTTAAACACTCCCTGGGTGACGCTGAGCTTTCACAAATCGCAATGATCTCTGTTTATTACATAGTCACGTCTGATCAATTGATTTAATCACAACCAGTCACATGCTTAATTGATTCACCACATTCCCTTATTTGTAACTTGGTTACGTTCAAATCCATCATCTTTTCCAAACCAACAGGCATTTTGGGAGTTAGAAAGTCAAAACGTTTTTGGCTAACATACTCTCCCTGACCCTGGTCTACTGCAGGAGAGGTGAGGCACGTCAAAGTGTTTTCCAAAGGGACACTGGCCCTCTCTGCCTCCAAGGACCGCACGCTGCGTCTGTGGGACTTACTCTCTGGGCAGGAGAAATTCACCATTTGGGATGGAGGCTCAAAAGATCCCACTGAATCTGAGATCTGGAGTCTTCACATGGATGAAGCAAAGAAGATTGTGTATTTGGCATTCGGCTCAAAGGTAACAAACATTTGCCCTGTTTGCAAAGGAAAACTGCGACCAGAGCATTCCAAGACAGCATATGTTGTTTCTAGGTGGTGGGGTTCCCTGATAGGGGGTGGGCCTAAAGCAGGGTGCACAACCCCTGGATAGGATGCTATAAGGGGTTTCAAACTTCACAGCTGGATTAGATGATCTTGATAGTTCTTTCTGACCCTAAGAGTTCAGACCTTTCATCTTTTTTTTTTTTTTAAGATCTATTTATTGGGACACCTGAGTGGCTCAGTGAGTTAAGCCTGTGATTCTTGATTTCCATTCAGGTCATGATCTCAAAGTCATCAGATTAAGCCCCACATTGGGCTCCAGGCTCAGCAGGGAGTCTGCTTGAGATTCTCTCCCCCTCTGCCACCTCTTCCCATGCTCTCTCACTCTCTCTCCCTAAAAAAGAATAAATAAAGATTGGTGGGGCCAAGGAGAGAACCTTCAAGAAGACTCCCCACTCAGCAGGGAGCCTGAGACAGGGCTCAATCTCATTACTTATGAGATTGTGACCTGAGCAGAAACTAAGAGTCAGAGACTTAACTGAGATGCCCAGGCACCCCTAATCTTTTTTAATTTTAGTGCTATAAATTACCCTCTGAGTACAGCCTTACTTGCATCCCACAAACCTTGCTATGATATTACCATTTACCATCAGTTTAAAATACTTTCAGACTTCCCTTTTGATCTGCTCTTTTGTCCACAGGCTATTTAGAAGGGCGCTATTCATTCCCAGATATTTGAAAGGTTCCCAGGTAGCTTACATTTTTCTTTCCAGACTTAATTTCATTTGTATGATGAATCTTTTCAGAAGTATTGAGACTCATTTTAGGATGTCTCTGGGTAAATATTCCACATACATCTGAAAACAATCTGACTTCTGCCATATTATTCCTTTATGTCAATTATAACCCTACAATCTGATTGTGTGATGAATATAGACACAGTGAAAGCTTGGGAACTAAAAGCCTGGGGAAAAATCTATATCTAACTTCCAGCTGACTTCTTTGCAAGCTGAGTGATCTTAATCATATCACTGTAACTCTGCCTCCCTTTTCGTCTACCTGATGATATAATGACTAAAACACCTGGCATAGTGCTTGGTGCATAGTAAGCACCAAATACTTAATAGCTATTAATTATTGTATTTTATTAGTAAAGTTCAGTGGTTAATGTAAGTAACATTGGTGGCTTATAAATGTGCTGTTCAATATGGGGGGTCACCAGCCAGACGTGGCTACTGAGCACTTGAAATGTGCCTATTCTTTTTTTGTTTGTTTGTTTTTACTTTAAATTTATTTTATTTTTTCAGTGTTCCAAGATTCATTGCCCATGCCCCACACCCAGTGCTCCATGCAATACGTGCCCTCAATACCCACCACCAGGCTCTCCCATCCCCCCACCCTTCCCTCCAAGACCCTCAGTTTGTTTCTGTGTCCAAAGTCTCTCATGCTTCATTTCTCTCCCTGAATTACCCTACTTCCCATTTACTTTCCTTCTCCTACTGTCCTCTATATTACCCCTTATGCATCGCAAGTAAGTGAAACCATGTGATACTTGACTTTCTCTACTTGGCTTATTTCACTCAGCAGAATCTCTTCCAATCCAGTCCATGTTGCTACAAAAGTTGGATATTCATCCTTTCTGATGGAGGCATAGTATTCCATCGTATCTATGTACCACTCTTCTTTATCCACTCATCTGTTGAAGGGCACCTTGACTCTTTCCACAGTTTGACAATTGTGGCCATTGCTGCTATGAACATTGGGGTACATATGGCCCTTCTTTTCACTATATCTGTATCTTTGGGGTAAATGCCCAGTAGTGCAATTGCAGGGTCATAGGGTAGTTCTATTTTTAAATTTTTAAGGAATCTCCACACCGTTTTCCAAAGCCACTGCACCAACTTGCATTCCCACCAACAGTGTAAGAGGGTTCCCCTTTCTCTGCAGCCTCTCCAACACTTGTTGTTTCCTGACTTGCTAATTTTGGCCATTCTGACTGATGTAAGGTGGTATCTCAGTGTGGTTTTGATTTAAATTTCCCTGATAGTTAGTGACGATGAACATTTTTTCATGTGTCTGTTAGCCATTTGTATGTCTTCTTTGGAGAAGTGTCTTTTCATGTCTTCTGCCTATTTATTGATGTGTTCATCTTCTTTTTGGATGTTGAGTTTGAGTAGTTCTTTATAGATCTTGGATACCAGCCCTTTGTCTGTAGTGTCATTTGCAAATATCCTCTCCCATTCCGTGGGTTGCCTCTTTGTTTTGTTGACTGTTTCCTTTGCTGTACAGAAGCTTTTTATTTTGATGAAGTCCCAAAAGTTCATTTTCGCTTTTGTCTCCTTTGCCTTTGGAGACGTGTCTTGAAAGAAGTTGCTGTGGCCGATGTCAAAGAGGTTACTGCCTATGTTCTTTTCCAGGATTTTGATGGATTCCTGCCTCACGTTGAGGTCTTTCATCCATTTCAAATTTGCCTTTGTGTGTCATGTAAGAGAATGGTCTAGTTTCATTCTTCTATATGTAGCTGTCCAATTGTCCCAGCACCATTTATTGAAGAGACTGTCTTTTTTCCACTGAATATTTTTTCCTGCTTTGTCAAAGATGATTTGCCCATAGATTTGTGGGTCCATATCTGGACTCTCTACTCTGTTCCATTGGTCTATTTCTCTGTTTTTGTGCCAGTACCGTGCTGTCTTGATAATCGAAATGTGCCTATTCTAAATTGTGATGTGCCGTAAGTAGAAAACACACTGGCTTTGACATGAAGAGGCACTTCTCCGAAGAAGATATACAAACGGCCAACAGACACATGAAAAAATGTTCAGCGTCACTAGCTATCAGGGAAATTCAAATCAAAACCACTCTAAGATACCACCTTACACCAGTCAGAATGGCCAAAATTAACAAGACAGAAAACAACAAGTGTTGGAGAGGCTGCGGAGAAAGGGGAACCCTC
>PITA01023723.1:0-27588 GCA_004023965.1 Spilogale gracilis
TTCATTCAATCTTGTCCCAGTAGTTTTGAAAATGCTTTCTCTTTTGGTCTTTATTGTACCTTGTATATTTCACTATCACAGTGCCTATTGTACTCATATTTGTATCTGCATCTCCAAATTTCCTTTAGCACAGTGTTTCTCAAATTTTTTTTCAATTATTGCCTTCCTTAGAAGCCTTTTGAGGTAGATTTCCCCCTTTAATTGTCCCCATCCCCCTATGAAATTATAATACCACCAGTATACTCCTTATCTGTTTATACATTGTATACATATCTGTTTTTTACAATAAAAAAGGGTAAGATTTTTTTCATCACTAGAAGAACCAATTTGTGTCCCCTTTGGGACAATATCACCCTTGTTGAGAATGTATGCCATAATATAATACCTCATTCTGTGTTTTGTAAACATTTGTTGAACTAATTAAATAAGTATTGTAAATTGTTGAACTAATTAAATAAGTAATCTTGACTTTTAGAAATTTAACAAAAATGCCCTGTCCACATGGGTCAAATAGATGAAAGCAAAAGGAAATTTCCTAATTTATTCCCATAGCCTGCCCCTGAGCTCCCCTGCTCCCTTTCATCACCGTAATTGTAGTCTAAGTAAACAAAACTCTGGGGTATATAAGAGATGATTGAGTTGGAGGGATGCGTCAATTCTCATTGCCGTAAATATTTTATATTAGCTCTTTCAAATTAAGGCTTTTTACATATTAATTTTGTGTAACAATTTTAAATAAGGGGACCATATGACATAATATGGGCATATAAAGAGATATATTTAGATTTCTTACTTGAGTATTATATAGGTATATATCTCTTTGTGTAGATGTTCATATACATACATATACATAGGTATATATATGTCTCCATACACATGGATACACATACACATGTATGGAGACATGTATATATATAGCATCCATATTTACAGTACAGTATATATAACCTATTCATATATATATATACATATATACATATATATATACATATAGTATATATATAGTATATATAGTATACCAGATACATGTCTGTACTCAGTGCATGTTTAGAAAATGTGGTATAAATCCTGAGGTACTTCTGTGTGGTTGGTAGCTAGCCGATATTGAATGGTGTTAAATCCAGAGCCAGAAACTGTAATCACGAATGCTTATGGTACTAAAGAGTAGAGAGACAGCGTGGCAGATTAAAGATAACACTGGGTATGGAGTCATTAGATCTGGGGTTTTAATGATCCTAAGTTAGGAAAAAAAGTAAGCATAATATGTTTCTCATGAGTCTTTTTGAGCATTCATATGAAAATTGAAGGTAGAGGATTCCCCACATATGATCCAATACATGGCCTTGGTGATGAATGATTTATTATATATAAAAGTGAATATCTGGGATGATGTCTAATAGTGGAAGAAGTTAGCTTCCAGTTAGCTACATACAGAAATGAGTTTGTGAAAACTGTTTTCTAGGCCCCAGTCTTGTCATCTATATAAAACAAGTCTGGAGAACAAAGGGTTTTCTAGGTCCTATCTAAGGACATTACTCCTCTAAGGTTCCAAGATTCTGTCTTTGCTTTGTAAGGGTGAGCTTGTTGATGTGCAGTGACAGGCCATGTGGCCAGGAGGTGGTAGGAGAATGGAGCAGAGGAAGGAGGCATTAGAATCAGTGTATAAGTTAGTATGGCTGTATAGAAAGCCCATAGGTCCGAGAGTTTAGAGTATCTAGGTGCTAACCCTAGCTATGCAGATTAGGAGGAATCATTTGATTTCTTCAGCCTCACTTTTCTTATCTGTAAATGGACCGTTTCCAGTCACATGATTCTCACCTCTTCCATACTCAGTAGTGGTTTCATCCCTCAGTAATTGAGGTAGCTATGTAATGTGGTAAAGACAGAGACCAAACTGGCTCGCAGGTCCATTGGGGATCTGCTTCTCCTTCTCCCTCTGCTCCTTCCCCCTACTAGTTTTCTCTTGTGGTCTCTCAAATAAATAAATAAATATTAAAAATACTACAAAACTATAGAAAAAAGTACTTAAGATAGACATAAATACTTTTTTAATTTAAGATAGGCATAAATACTTTTTATTTAAGATAGGCATAAATATTCTTTTGATTTAAGATAAACATACATACTTTTTTCAGTGAGAGAAGGAGAAGCAGGCTTCCTGCCAATGCAGGACTCAATCCCAGAACCCTGGGATCATGACCTGAGCTGAAGGTAGATGCTTAATGACTAAGCCATTGAGGCGCCCCAGATTTCTTATCAAAGGCCTGAAAAATTCCCATTAGCTTTTCACTGTGGTAAGAAAAGACACAGTAGTCTTAGGCCAAGGAAGGAAAGAAGGAAGGAAGGAAGGAAGGAGGAAGGAAGGAAGGATGGATGGAAGGAAGAAAAGGGAATGAGGGAGGATAAACAGGGGGATAAGTAGGAAGAAAGAGAGAAAGAAAGAGGAGAAAGGGGTGCCTGGGTGGCTCAGTGGGTTAAAGCTTCTGCTTTCGGCTCAGGTCATGATCGCAGGGTCCTGAGATCGAGGCCCACTTCGGGCTCCCTGCTCAGCAGGGAGCCTGCTTCCTCCTCTCTCTCTCTGCCTGCCTCTGATCTCTCTGTTAAATAAATAAATCAATATTTAAAAAAAAAAAAAGAAAAGGGAGAAAGACAGCATTGCATGGTGTTTGTTTTCAGAGCTAAAAAGGAAATACTGAACCATCTTGGTTTAACAATTAGGCTCTCGAGAAATGGACATAGTATGGACACAGAATGGATATAGAAATGGAGACAGTGATAGCTAACTTATTAAGCTCTTATGATGTACCAGGTACCCTCCCAAGCTCTTCATGCTTTAGCTCATTTACTCCTCACGACAATCCTGAAAAGTGGTACTACAATCATGGCCACTTCAAACATGAGGGAAAGGAAGTGAATATTGCTTAAGTAAAATGTCTAGTCACACCATATACTCAGAAGTAATGAAGCTAAAATTCAAATCTAGCCAGACTGTCTATAGACCCCTCACTCTGAAACACCATGCTATTTTACACAAGGTAATGAAACTACGGATAGTTTGGGAAATAAAACTACAAAACTATAGTGGCGCCTGGGTGGCTCAGTGAGTTAAGTGCCTTCCTTCAGCTCAGGTCATGATCTCAGGGTCCTGGGATCAAGCCCTGCATTGGACTCCCTGCTTGGCAGGAAGCCTGCTTCTCCTTCTCTCACTCCTCTGGCTTGTGTTCCCTCTCTAGTTGTGTTTCTCTCTGTCAGATAAATAATAAATAAAATCTTTAAAAAAAGAAAAAAAGAGAAAGTCCTATTCTGTGTAGTAGCAGAACTTAAACCATAGGAGTTAATTTGGTTACTGCCATTATGTTGCCTCAGATTCCCAAAACCTTTCTACTTGATACTGTGTGTATCTTTATGCCTCTATTACCCAAAGGGAGACTAAAATATTTGAAAAGGCATATGTGCCATTGTCTTTGGTCTTGAGCTGGGATACAGGTATTTCATACCGTTCTGGGTTTCTGTTTAATCTCTGCCAAGATTTCTGCTCCATGTGAGGAAATAGGAAGGTAAAGCACCATGAGATAGAGATAGAGATTGAGAGGATAAAATAACAACATGGATAGTCTCTAAAACTGCCTGGAGGAAAACCACAACAATAAGAAGGAACCACACTGATCATATGGCTAATTTTATATTACATGGCAATTCCATTATGTTTCTGGCAATCACTAATTTTTCCTGAGGAAGATAGGGATGTATGGGCTTGCTTCTCCCATTATCCCTTCTCTTGATGCTACAGTTCTTTAATTTATTACATCATCTTTTGTACTATGGATATGTCGGGCACATGTTACATCATATTATTTACACTTGCCTTAGGAAGATCAAGTGTGTATCTCATACGTTTTATGTTTAAAAATCCCTAGCATCCCTATGTATATATAAAGATGTTCATACATGGATACAGATTATGTACAGGCCTTGTGAAACTCTATCTAAACTCTATCTATCTGAGCATATTTTTTAAACCAGATTAAGTAGAGATTATTTTTCATTTTTATTATTTCCACAGTATCAAACATTCAGAAGTTTGTTTTAAGTTGATTTTTTTTTGCATTCATGCAACAGACAAACTAGTTTGACTGCTTCTGTTCTTGACACAGGAATTTTCAAAGCATTCTAATAATAAATCCTGTGAAAGGTTTTGACCGTAATGGTTTTTCAAAGCTTGTGCACAAAGAAACTCAGTTAAGACTGGGCCATAAATAAGACCTCAATGCTGAAGCAGGGGAAGGCCCTGTGTATCTAAATCCATTAAATGAATCATTTATTTTGCTACTCGTCCGTCATGTTTTGAAGGTCACATAACAATGCTTATTTCTTACGGCCCATCAGCAAGCTGTAGAATCAGAGACTGAATCAAGTCCTTGAGTCAAATACTTGAGATGGGTGATTGTATTCCCAGGGCTAATACCTGCAGCAGGGAAAATCGGGAATCCCATGTTTAGGGGCTGGAGGCCATAGCATAGCATGCCACTAGGGCAGGAAAACGATTTCTCCATATTAAGGCAGCCACTGAATAGTTTTGTCACAATGAAATATTTTTGGAATGTGCTCAGCTTTTTTGTCCCCCACCCCCAACCCCCACCCCCAAGCCCATGACCAGGAAATTTTTACAGGTTGAGATGGCATAATAGTCTTGAAAGGATGTGTCTATAAAACAGATGGATCTGGGTTTAAGACTCCATTTGGCCACTCACATACTCTATTATGAGACAGATTGCTTAACCTCTCTGGACCTCTTCTTCCTCCTATAAATTGAGGCTAATGCTATCTACCTTAGAAAACCGCCTTGAGGATTTAATGATTTAGTACATGGAGAGTACTATAATACTGACCATAGACGGTGCCTACCGCATAGTAGATGCTCAGTGTATGTTAATATTCATCATGGCCCTGTTCTTTCTTACCGCTGGAGTCTCTTCTGGTTGCAGTCCTCCCCAGAGCTATGCATGAGAGCCTCTGGCAATTCCGGTAAGATCACTCTTCATGTTGCTTTAGGTTCTATATATTCTTTCATGTTTTTGTTATAGTTTAACTTATTAAGTTGTAACTTACATGCAGTAAAGTTCACAAATCTTTTGTGTGTAGCTCAGTGGATTTTAACATACACACATACCTGTGTAACTACTACCCTGATCAAGATAGAGAATATTTCCAGCACCCAGGAAGCTCCCTCATGCCTTTTTCTAGTCAAGTGCACCAAGGACCAGCTGCATGATACATAGCTCAAAATCCAAATGAAAATGTGAAGCCCCTTGTTCAAAAAATACAAGACAGTGAGAACAAGCCCAGGACCTTTCCAAGTGTGCAGAGCCTTGTGAGACATGTATCCATGAAGCCTGCCCGGATTACGTTCCCCACCACTAGGATACCTTCTGTCTCTATTCATGGTGAATGTGAACTTCATATAAGTGGAGTTATACAGTGCATACTCATTTGTCCTGTATTTTTTTTTAATTCCTCAACATACTATCTGTGAGATTCATCCATAATTTTGTATGTTTTAGTAGTTTCTGTTTTTCTTGCTACGAATATTCCATTGTACATATATAATCATTATTCACTTATCTAGTCTCCTGTTGATAGATATTTAGGTTATTTCTAGCTTTTGGCTGTTAAAAATAAATCTTCCTATATGTGTCTTTTGGTGGACAGATGCACTCTTGGGCATATGATGAAGAATGAATTTGATGAGTTACAGGTAAAGCAATATAATAGATACTTCATGTGAAATGATTATGCCTTCAGAAATGCAAAATTAAAACCACATGAGATCCTATTAAACACTCACTGGAATGGCTAAAATGAAAAAAAAAAAAAACCCTGAGAAGTCCATATCTTGATGAGGATGTGGAAGAAACTGGAACACTCATGTATGCTGGAGGGTTACTGAACAAATTGGTTCAGTTGCTTTGGGAAACTTTTGGGTGGTGTTTCCTAAGCTCAACATATACCTGACTTATGACCCAGCAATCCTACTCTGGGATGTATTTACTTTTTACAGTCTTGAAGTCACTTTGAAACTTCTGAAGTAAATTTCAACCTGATTCTTTCTTCATTAATATGCTGCAGTGCCCATTTGCAGTGGAAGTCAGTCATACCTAAGTTGTGGGTCATGATAACGGGGTGTTTTATACATCTGCTGATAAGCTCCTGCTCTATTCTGTTTTCCCCCTCGTAGGCAAGAGATCGCTCAAGACAGAGGTGGCCTGGTGGGATAGCAAAAGGTCATGATTAAGAACTGTCTTTTCTTTTCTTTTTTTCTTATAGCTTATGAGTGGAGGAAAGCAGAAATAGGACACATAGGCACTTGGTATTTTATGAAGTGAATGCTAATGGGCCTCAGATGCATCCCTCTAGAGACATGAGTGCAAGCTGGTTGTAGAATGTATTCAGAAAGGTCCTCATCACGAATATGACAGTGCAGTGGGCTCAGTTTCATGCACTTGCTTAGTCCAGGGGTTTCCAAACTCTGGCCCGCAGAATATATCCTGCTGTCCTAAGGAGATTTTAGAAAACCCATATTCACTACTATTACCTCTTGGAGGTTCTGATTCAGCAGGGCATTTTGAAATGTTCTTCTGGTGATTCAGCAGCCAGTTCTTGGCCAAGGCTGAGCAAGTGACAACAGCCTTTAGAGCTGAAGGCCTTTGCTAGCCTCTGCCTGCTCACTAACTCCCATCCCCGGTGACTGCACCAATTTCTTAATCTCTATGAAAGCCAAAAATCAAAGCCCTAAAAAGAGACTGATGTCACCACTCATTTAACAAGAGTATAATCCATCTCCTTTGGCAGAACTTACTTGTTTTGTTTTGTTTTTTTTTTTTAAAGATTTTATTTATTTGACAGAGAGAAACACAGCCAGAGAGGGAACACAAGCAGGGGGAGTGAGAGAGGGAGAACCCGCTGAGCAGGGAGCCCGATGTGGGCCTCGATCCCGGGTCTCCGGGATCATGACCTGAGCTGAAGGCAGTCGCTTAACCAACTGGCCACCCAGGTGCCCCCAGAACTTACTTGTTGTATGGATCCACCTTGAGCTAATTCCTAAGCTAATCACTTTGTCCTTGGCCCGTTCAGGTGTCTCAGAGAGAGCCAGCCTCTGTAGCAAAGGCAGGTAAAAATGCTGACCATCTATTGGACATTTACTCTGGCCTAGTCTCTTTG
Source organism: Spilogale gracilis (assembly GCA_004023965.1). Lineage (NCBI taxonomy): Eukaryota > Metazoa > Chordata > Mammalia > Carnivora > Mephitidae > Spilogale > Spilogale gracilis. The sequence continues at coordinate 7,219 of PITA01023723.1, forward strand.
CATATATAGTATCTCATTTAATTCTTACAACAACTTTCACAGGCTTGATGCTATGATTATGCTAATTTTATAAGTAAAAAAAAAAAGAAGATTCAGAGCAGTGAGATATAGTTTCCTGATTAATGTTCCAGTAAAGAGCTGGGAGAGCTGTAGCCTTATAAACTTGCAGGGTGGGGTGGGTGAGAGACGCAAGTTTTTCTGATATTATAGATGATATTTAGTGTCTAGGCCCAGCCTCCATTGCCTCTCTGCCCAAACATACTGTTTATGTAACAACATGTGTTGCATTAGAACATGCTTTCTTCATATTATAAATGTTTGACTTGGAGTTCTGGCACTCCAAGGAAAAAGGTCTTCACTCTCAGTTGTAGAGCTGATCTGTTTTCTATCAGGCATGCGGAAGTATAGGGATCAGGGGTAGTTTCACAATGAGGCCCCACTGCCGGCTGTGCATAAATCGATTGCTCTTCTTAGTTATGTTTTCCTGATGCCCACAGTAGTTTGACCTAAATGAATAGATAATTACTCAGGCTGTTACAAACATTCTGATCCATTTGGTGATCCCTTTATTAAATGAAACAGGCCCTTTATTCCTTTACTGATACTGCTTGTTAATAGAATAATCTCAAAGCTATTAGCATTTAAAGAGGAATTAGACAAAGATGTCTGGAATTGTCCCTTCTCCTGGCTCTTAGTTGCTCATGGGACCCTTGCTTCAGCTAATTAGCCTGAAATGAATATTAAGTGCATTGAACTCTATCAAACGCTTCCTGGAACGAAGCTTTTGTGAAAGTCATTTCAGTTGCAGACTAGGTTGCCCATGCCTAAGTATCTAAACCCATAACAATAAGCACTGGGAACATTCCAGAATTCAAACAAAACAAAACAAAATGCACAGAAGATGGCACAAGAAGGACTCTTACACTTCTTGAGATGCCCTTATTTAAGTCCCAGAGCCACATGGTTTTGCTTTATTTTCATGGGAACCAACTAGAGAAAAAAATATAGCATCCTTTTCCTTTGCTTTATCACTCCCACGAAAGCTTAGAAGACCTTTCCCTCAGAGCATGACATAAGAGAGTAAGTGTTCTGCTCTGGAAACATATAGGCCTGCAGTCACATCCCACCTAAGACTTAAATGAGCTGTGGGACCTTGGGCAGATAATCTCCTTAAATCCAAATTTGTACACCATTAATATGAATAAAAATCTTTAATATGTTTCTTATGTGATAGGGTTGTGAAATGGACATCGTACAATTTATTCAACAAATATTAGATGTTAATAATAAAGCCTGGTATAAGAGCCCTGGGACATAGCATCAAAAAGCAGCAAGACTCTAACTCTTACCAGTTAAAATTACCAGAGGAAAGAAGACCGTTGTGTTTTCTTCTTTTTTAAAGGATATTTTGATGTGACAGTATGGAAAAAAGAAAAAAAAGAACCCTGAAGTTTATTGACAATAAAGACCTAAGTATGAATCCATGTTCTGTTTCTGATCTAGGGCATACTGCTTTAAGCTCTTTGAAGTCCAGAATCTATAAAATGGAGATGGTTACACTTACCTCTGAGTGCTACTTTGTCTGGATTTAATGAGAAATGTTTATCAAACACCTAGCACATTATCTGTGCTCAGTATTCCGTGGTTCTCTTTTCCTTTTTCCTTTTCTGGGAAATGTATTAACTCCTCCTAGTAATAGGAGTGTTCCTCCCCTTGATAGAGCTGGAGAGAGGAGGATGGAGTTGGGATGGTGAGGGGCAAGCAGATTGGCAGCTGAGCATGCGGGAGAGCTTCCGGGAAGCCATCAGTGATAGAATGCAAAAGCGGGGTGCCCTTTAACCACCCTGCTGATCACTCTGGAACCCAACTGAAGTGATAATTCCTCAATACGTCAGGAACCCTAACCTAATTTTCAAAGAAGAAACTTGAATATGTTGTTTCAAAGAAACACTCGAAAACGTGCTTGCTAATTTTCAAGCCATTTTCCTGTACCTTGCTGCATCCCATCTGTCACCTTTATTTCAGACAGCAAGACTGTATGAATTGGGTTCTGCCTCTTAGCTCATTCCTGGGCTTCTGGAAAAAAAAAAAAGAGTTGATAGGCAAATAAGGGAGAGAGTAGGACAACATCTGTGCTTCTGAGAGTGGGAAAACCTCTCTTCTAGTCAGTGACAAATGCAGGACCCGCACCTAATCTCTCTAAGTGTCCATCCAGGCAAGGCCATGTGGGGTGGGGGCAGAGCCCCCTCTCAGCCCTGACTTGGGCTCCTGCAGTTCCTCAGTCTTCTCAATTCTCTATCCACTGCTTAAAGCACTGTGGGATTCAGAGCCCTCCTGCTGGAGCTGCAGGGCCGGCTGCAGATCCTCTTTAATTCTTCCCATCATTTGAGTTGCACGTGTCTCAGTCACAATAAGGCACCTGCACGCATTGCCCTTGTCACCATGACAACCAGCTTTGGAGGGGGATGAGGCGGGCAGCACGGAAGGAGGTCTGTGTTCCTACTGTCCTGCTGGTGGTGCTGGTGACATACAGTTCTTCTCATAGCCAGTGTGATGCTGGCTTGGTGGCCTTTCACCTCCACTTCTGGGGCCAAGGGGACAGGTGGGGGCAGGGCTGAAAGCTGAATTCCAGAAGGAACTCAGGTGCTGGAAGGAGATGTTTCCAGGCTCCAGGGGATAGTGAACCACGTTTTTTCTCCTGTGAGTACCATCTGAGTTATAGTCGTTTAAAAGATGAGGTGCTCTTCTCATGAGCAGGAAGAAAAGAGGGGAAAAAAAAAAGGAATTCAGTCAATTATTTATGTGGGCTTCCTGATGCTTAACAAGTCACTTGTCTCATAGGCCACCACCTCCCACCACCACTATCAAATATCAAATGACCTGGTCTCAGCAGTAAAGCAGAATGAAAAATACTGAATCTCGGAATAACAGGGACAGGTTTAACTCCTACCTTTGCACCTTGTAGTTATGTGTGCTGTATCAACTCTTGACCTCTCTGAGGCTCTAAAATCGAGTGATGACTGATCAATAGATCCATTATTGATTCATTGTGAGGGTGAAAAGACTGTGATAAATGTAATATGCCAACACATCTATGGCCAGAAAGACAAATAATTGTGGCTTTTCCTGTATCACCACGGACATAGAGGTGTCAATAGGTTAAAATTACAGTTTTGAACTTCTTTTTTGGAAATAGTGGGAGTGAACAGAAGTATTTCCTCAAGGTCCCAAAACAGCCAGTATTTGAATACTCTAACAGGCATTTTTGAAGTGTGCTCCTGGGACCTTTAACATCAGCATCACATGGAGGCTTGTAAGAAATGCAAATTCTTTGGACCAACCCCAGATCTACAGAAGCAGAATTCTGGAAGTGGGACTCAGCAACTGTGTTTTTATTTATTTATTTATTTATTTATTTATTTATTTATTTAACAGAGAGATCACAAGTAGGCATAGAGGCAGGCAGAGAGAGAGGAGGAAGCAGGCTCCCCGCTGAGCAGAAAGCCCGATGCTGGCCTCCATCCCAGGACCCTGAGATCATGACCCCAGCCGAAGGCAGAGGCTTTAACCCACTGAGCCACCCAGGTGCCCACCAACCTGTGTTTTAACAAGTTCCTGTTTAAAAGCTTGAGAACCAATTGCTTTAGCAGAAGTAGAGAGCACTCGATGCAGAGCTTCTTGGGGACAAAGAGGGTATCTTGACTATTTTCAGGTTTCTGGTGCTTAGTGGAATGACTGACACTATTTGCTCCTTGCAAATGTTTGCTGAGCGAAGGGATCTCCTGCCCTATTGTTCAAATGTTTGCTGAGTGAATGGATCTCCTGCCATCCTGTTCAAATGTTTGCTGAGTGAATGGATCTCCTGCTGTACTGTTGGAATGGGTCCAGTATTGCCCACCCTGACTTTGTTTTGTTTTCCATCCCCCATGCAACCCCGAGCAGTAGGAGAAACTTGCTGCCTACCTACTGTGTTTTAACTGTCTTGATATTCCCATTCTAGAGTCAAAGACATGGGGAATGCTATTAAGTACAGTTAAACAGGAAATGTTCCCGCTGGGACTTGACCTTTCATAGCTTTTACTTTCTAATAAGCTTCCATACTGTGGCTCTCCAGAAAGATGCAGGCACTGGCTCAGGCATCATGCTGCCTCCAATGCTCCTTGGTCACATGAGGGGCAAATTTAAGACTGATTAGCCTCAATTTTTTTAGTCATTATGTATTTTTCATATTCAGAAGAGCACATGCTTTGGTATAAAAATTATAAAAATTTAATAAAAATATGCTAACTAATAATAAACATTCAACAACTGGATTTTCTCTTATTATAAAGTAAATGTTGAAAGGAAGGACTTGAGGTTGTATATTTTTTTAAAAATCTGCCCAAGTTTCTTGAGTGGCATAATCCCTGAACGTGGGATGAAAGGAGAGGCCCCTCCTTGATCTATTTATTTTCCAGTAAAGGAGCCGTGTGATGAGGCAGCATTTGGGGAATAGATAGACCTGGATATTAGAGGAGAGTCGCAGTAAGTATGAGCTATTGTTAGTTTCATTAGCGTGTGGAAAATAACATTTTTGAAAATCTTAGTTTCCCTGGTTGCCTGTGGCTGATTATCCAGCAACAACAGTGAAAGAATTGGTTATTTGGGGGAAGGGGCAGTGTAGCTTAGAGCCCACCCCTGAACTTCCGATTCTAGTTTCCAAGTTTACAAGAGACTGAATGAAGTGCTTTTGATGTGGATAAAAGAACAACCAAAAAAATGGCAAACTGGCTTTGGTGAGAGAGAGAGATTTTCTGGGAACATCCATAGCTAGGTTTACATGTTAATCACCAAGGCTAAAAGAAAAGGGTATAAAGATGTTATGAAAAGGAGACAATAAAAAGGTTAGAGAGTGGAAAGGAGGGGGCGGTGAGGGGAAGGAAGAGAAAAAAATAGAAAAGAAACAACGAGAGAATGATGCTGGGAATTCTGAAAACATTGAGTAAGCACTCCATCCTCTGAGCTTAGATAGAAGATTGGAAGACTCAGAAACACTGCACATGGCACCATGAGAAAACAGAGTAGCATCCAAGGGAGGTCCTTAAGTGGATGGATTTGAGGTTGGCACCATATGGTCGCACACATTGTAGCCAGATCTGAAGAGAGCAGTCAAGATTTCCTTGTTATTTTGGGGATAGAGAAGTGCTCAAAACAGTAAAGAGGCCGACCCATCATCATTGTCATCATCATCACAAGTATTAACATCTGTCCAAAAGACCAAAGAGAACTTGCCACACTTCAGTAAATACCATTGTAGAATGCAGTTCACCAAGTTGATCAGTGATACATGAGGATGACAAAGAGACCTATAGTCAGGAAAACAAATTCCACAAGTCTCCCCAAATGAAGGTTATTTAAAACCAGAGATGATTTTCTCAAATCAGGACAATGTACAAAGTATCTGGGAACATAGGTCTCTTTCTTGCATTTCATCCTGGACTTAATTTACTGAGAGATGAGAAAGAGGAGGAAAGGGAGAAGGAAATATTGAAAACCAGAGTAATCGTGTAGTGGATGAAATAATAATGCTTGAGTTTGGTGAAAACAAAAATAAAAGAAGCAAACAGTAAGCTTAAGTTAACTTAAGTAACTTAAGTGGAGAGAAGGTAGAATGATTTGTCCTCTTTAAGCAGATGCTTGAGTTTGGTCAGAGTTCCAGTTAGAAGCAGATAAGATTTCCTTTGTTCACATATGAATTATAGAATATAAATGTCACTGTCTCTACCATTACTTACACATGGCATGCTTGAACTTTGTGGGAGGAAAGATGAGACCCTCTGTCATGTGGAAAGGTTTATATAAGGCAGACTTTCCAAAATAGGAAGGAATTCTAACTGCTGGGGAGTCGAAGTATGACAAGATACTAATTTCTGTAGGTCCGTCTCCTACAAAAGTGCTGATGTTCAGTCAATGTGGCCGAATGGATGTGTGAATGTGTTAGAAGGGCCATGGTGAGACCACTCATTTGAGATGGCAGTATCAAGCATGGCATTCTTCCACACCTCACTACTCCGTCCATGCATCCAGAGTGAGCCTTTTAACTTATGTCAGATAATGTAGCTCCCCTGCCCCAAACTCTTCATTAAGACCTTTGAACTGGGCGGCACCTGGGTGGCTCAGTTGGTTAAGCGACTGCCTTCGGCTCAGGTCATGATCCCAGAGACCCGGGATCGAGCCCCACATCGGGCTCCCTGCTTGATGGGAAGCCTGCTTCTCCCTCTCTCAGTCCCTCTGCTTGTGTTCCCTCTCTGGCTGTGTTTCTCTCTGTCAAATAAATAAAATCTTTAAAAAAAAAAAAAAAGACCTTTGAACTGGTTGTTTTCTCAGCTCAACTATTCTTCTGCCAAACACTCTAATATAGTATATTATTTATGTGTTTTTATGCTTTTTCTTTATTTTCTGTTTCCTTCTGGAGTGAATGCTTCACAGAGGTGGGGATTATTTTTGCCTGTTTTTGTTTAAAAACATTTTTGATTCATTAGAATAGTACCTGGCACATGGTAGACAATTGGGAAATATATGCATAGAGAATGAATGAATGAATGAATGAATGAGTGAGTGAGTGAATGAATGAAAGGTGATAGGTTAACCACGCAACAATTCTCTTTTAGGTATCTTTTGAAATGGATGTAGTAATTAGCTCACAGAGGACTGTGCGTATTTTTTAAATGAATTCTTCATTGCAGATAGCTAACTCAGAATGTGAATATTTTGACCTAGTCTCCCTAAAGAAAAGATGAGATTCCCTTTATGGGAAAGCAGTCTATTTACTAACCATAATTATTGACTGGAGAAAATTCTGATTTGAGTTCATATTGACTTCTCAAAGATGTTCCAGGCTCTCATGTGGATTCAGGGAAAGATTTACCTGTAAATGCCATCTACTAAAGAAATTTCCTAATGAAATGCTCACTGGGGACCAAAGTCTCCAAGATCTCACCAAATTGTCACGCACACAATATGCTTCTTCACTGCCTGGGGCACTTTGCTGTCAAGGTACATCGTGAAGGGAAGGTGATAAATCTCACAGATTTTTCCTCTGTCTCACCCAGTTTCAAGTCAGAAAGATTGTCCTCCACCCAACGCGATCCAAACGGGCTGAGAGGCAACAATGAAATGTTCAAAAGAAACTATAGTGGCTTTGCTCACATGGAATCTTTCTGAGATGTGAACACTGAGGACCTTGGGTCCTTGGGATACTTTTGTTGCTAAAGAAACTGAATTCCTTTCAAGTGTCGTTACACTGAAAAGAGGAACAATGTTGGGGAGCCATTGTTATGTCTTCCTAGAGCAAATGTGCACGGCTTTCAAGTTAAAACTGGACATTTGAAAATCTAAAAGCTGTCTTCGTGGACTTTTATATTAGAAGCTCTCTATAATATGTGGATCAGTGGGATCCTTTGGAACGTATGTTCATTGTGCCCACATGAAATAGGCCAGACCCCACTGGGAATTAAAAAAAAGAAAAAAGAAAAAAGAGTAAACTGCTCATTCATTTGGTGGAACTGGGTGGGTGTGGGGAAGGGAAAGATTTTTACTTTCAGGAAACTGAGTATAGAGGCAGACATAGGTGTGAGATATGAGATGGGGAAGAGAAGAAGAGTTGTTTATAATATGCCAGCTCTTCAGATATTTTATTTCTATAAAACTGTGATATACTTGATGTAATTTTTCAGTGCTTCTCTTCAAATGTAGATATGGACATCGTTTAATTTTATGAAAGCATTTTTCTTGCAATAACCTTGTGTACTTCAAAATTTAAAGTACCTGAAAGAAAATAGGGGAAAAAATGCCTTAAAAATATGTTGTGTTGGGAAGTTCCAAAATGGAATAGTTTTATCAGACATATTCTTGACAGGCTTTGGGTTTTTATTTTTTATTTAGACATTCTGATAAATTAAAGAAGAATTACTGGATAATATATCTTGCAACCTAAAAATGGTTGCTGCCACAAGGTGAAAACCTAAAACAAAACAAAACTGTTATTTCTTGAACACTCATTATAGACCAGAACCTTTGTTAAGTGATAAAGGCTTTATTTCAGTAAATCTTCATAACTATGAGAAATGATGATCACCACCTTACATAAGAGGAAACTAGCACTCAGAGAGTATAAATTATTTTTCCAAGATCTCACAGCTTTCAAGGGAGGGGATCCTCAAACTCAGCTGTTCTACTGACTTCTGAATTATGGTCCTCAATGTCTACTTACACACCCTCTACAGTGAAAAAAAAAAGTAATTCTATTTTCTGTCCATAGGACCTAGCTCACTCTATTTTTTCTCTATTTTATTTAGGAAAATAACATAATATTAAAAAAAAAGAAGCATTTGTCATGTCAGTTATTTAAAATAATTAAAGAATATTATGTTTACACAAAAATGTAGGCAAATATATTATTGCATGATTGTAATCAGTATGAATATAGAATTTTATATTTGATCTTTTAATTTTATGTCATATACATTTGACATGATGTTGAAATTTTAAAACTGTTTAAAAATATTTGTGTAATATTCTAATGAGTGGACATCTTTAGATATTATAGTTAATATTGCAGTCAACATCTTAATTAAAAGGGCAAAAAAAGCTAAATGAATGGTTTCTCCAGAATAACTTGAGAATGGGATTACTGAACTATCTTTATTTTTGTTGATATGTATTGATACATTACTTTTCAAAATGATAGACTCACATCACAGTTGTACCCCAAATTCTTTGAGCTTATAAATTTTACCACATCTTCACTATTTTTGGCAGTTGTGATTTATTTTAAAAGTTCATCTGTGCAGTAGCCATGAAATATAACCTCATTGTTTTAATTTGCATTAATTTGGTTATTTGTGAGACTGAACACTCCTCCATATATTCATTTAGAATGTTTATTTTCCCTTTAACCATGCAGATGAGTGGTATTGCTTAAATATGTAATTTTATCATTTTTCATGTTCACAAAGAATATATACATATCTCTTAATCTCAGTAAATATATATATCTGTAGAAGTATGAATATGTATGTATATTTCACTTTTGTTAGATGAAATCATTGAAGGACACATAAAATATCCAATGTTCCTTTCTCTGAGAGGATATCAAAACTCTAGTGTATCTTTATCATGCACTACTGGGAACTTAAATTATTTACTTTAATGAGATAATCCATATTATCTTTCCTTGGCTCTTTTTTTTTTTTTTTAAGATTTTATTTATTTATTTGACAGAGAGAAACACAGCCAGAGGGGGAACACAAGCAGAGGGACTGAGAGAGGGAGAAGCATGCTTCCGGCCGAGCAGGAAGCCCGATGTGGGGCTCGATCCCAGGTCTCCGGGATCATGACCTGAGCCGAAAGCAGTCGCTTAACCAACTGAGCCACCCAGGCGCCCCTCTTTCCTTGACTCTTAAGCTTCCAGTAACTCAGTGGAATAGTCATCCCAGTCTAATTAAGGAATTGTCATAAGAATCCCATCATCTGCAGGCTGGTGAACCTGCTGGACATGAAGGCTGTGGCCTGGGAGTTGAGATGACAGATGCACGGTTTTGAGCTCTGTGCCCGCAGTCTGTGCCAGGCTTGGGCTCCTGAGAAGGGGCCATAGGAGGAAGCCCAAGACTTTAGTGCGGCTTTTGACCCAATGCCCAAGAATAAGCTCTGAGTGTCATGTGCCACAGCTACCATCTAGAGACCCACGACTTAATTTATAGGTATTTTTTGGTCTCTTATATTTTCATGAAACTATGGCTATAGAAGGGACTTAAAACCATAAAACTTATCCTTAAAGTAAAAGCAATAGAGTCTGTCTACTTGTTTGACGTGTGTCAGCCACAGAGGCAAGTTTGGATGACTCCAGAGAGGGTAAAGGGCTTGCACCAATACAGATAAAACTTCTTTCATTCTGCTTGGTAAGCACAGTCATGGTCGGCCATATCTCAGAGGCTCTTTGACCTGCAAATGGACAGTAAAAGGCCATGACTTTGGGTGAAAAGTCATGAGAGCATGTGTCTCTCATTCTTCCTTATTTCCATCCTGGTTAAAACCCTCTCTGACATTAATCAGAAACAGGACATCTACACAGCACTAGGCATTCCCAAATGTTTAGATGGTCTGAGAAGTGACATCATTTATTTAAAAAAAATAAGTTTATCTATCTTACCATTCACTCACCAGTCAGGGAGTCGGTGTACAACAGGGTGAACAGAAAATTTAAACTTCAGCGTTTGACTTCCAAGTTCTCTGCCAGTTACTTACTAGTGTCCTTGAGCTAGAAAGACAGCATACCTGAGACAAAGTTTCTGGTTTCTGAAATGAGAGACTGGATCAGCTTCCCAAGTTTTCTTCCTGCTGTCACATTTTGTGATTCTTGAGTAATATATGCATGAAGCATCTACTTCTGACACAAGCCCTTTGGCTTAGGAGAAAAGTATGAAAGAAATGTGAGACATATTCCCTGCAGTTCTGGAAGTTTTAATCTTGTCATCACCCGCAAACCTAGCTGGCAAGTGACAATGCATGCCCCCAAAGAAGCGGTGCATACAAGAGTCATGCTTTGGGGGTGACTTGATGAGCAAGGAGATGGACCAAAGGTGTGGAGGTTGGAGAGGTAATATATCCTCCACTACAATCTCTGCAGACCTCTGTTCCCACTTCTACTACAGCACCTGTTTCCTCTGCTGTGTGGTGTGAGTGACTGGACTTCTTAAGGTTTAGTCTGCTTACCCATCCCCATCAAGTGAGAAAGTAATAATGGCCTTGACTAGTTTATTATTCAAAGAGTTAGAGATGCAGTGTGTATGGTATCTTGGTATGTTGGAGAAAGCTGGTATGTTGCAGAAACCTAAAAAGTGTCGACGAGATATGGAGGAGGGAGGAGATACAGGAAGTGGAGAAATGTGGGCACTATAAAGGCTTTGGGTTGGATCTTACAGTATTTTTGTTGCTGTTGGACTTTCAGTTGAATAAAGAAATGTGCAAAATGTGGCATACGTGGATATCATTTATAATCACAGAGCTTCATGTTTTAGTGGGACAAACCACCCCGTCCCCCAAAAGGAATGGAAATATCTTATTACTGTGATGTGTGCTTTTAATGTCCGGTCTACATTGAGAACTTACAAGATGACCTGATTTAATCTGCTGTGTTCGAAAGATGGTTCTCTAAGGAAGTGACCTCTGTGCTGAAATCTGAAGGATGCTAAATAGGAACTGATGAAGTGAGGGGAACTCCACACAGAAAACTCCCTCCTCTGGGAAAGAGGGTGGTACACGTGGTTAATAGAAGTACAGCAAGGAATCAAGCAAGAGTGGTACCATAGGGTCCAGTAGGTAGAAAATCACTAAGGGAAAACATCAGAGTTGAGAGGGGATCCTTGCTAACCAGATCTGACAGGATTCTTGCTTACAGCAGTCCAGGGTGATCAAATATCAGCTGGGGGATGAGGAAGGATCAGCATTTCAATGAGATAATGAGTTGGAGATGGGCTGGGGAGTGGGAATCTTGCTAAACCAAGACTTAGCAAGACTCGTGCTACAACGGACATCATGGTCTGGACTTAGAGGGCTTAGAGAAGTCTGACTAGGGTCTGTAAAAAGAGACAATCTTTGTCAGATGTAATTGCAATTTATTTTCAATTAATATACATGATTAGATAAGGAAGCACTGAATAACATCTTCCTAAAAGTATATATTACTTTTGTACATCAAGTCATAACATCTTCTAAAATATTTTTTCCTATTATTCACATACTGTGCTAATTTCAAAATAATCAACATCTATAAAGGAGTTTCCTTAAAGTGTAGGGATTTTTTATGTGTGCTAAACCTTTAAGGATAAAGCTTTACAGGGCTTTGTCTTGGAAAGGGTGTTATCAAAGGTGCTCTTTCCTTTGATGGGTGTTGGGTTGTGTGCCATCCTTTCAACCAATATATGTAATAAGGTAGCACCATGCTTATGGAATTAGGGATGGAGCAGTAGACAAAAGAAATAACCTATGTTCTCAAATGGAGCTCTTCCTTTTCTTCAAATCATTACCAAAAGACTTTAATTCTGATTGTAAAATCCTGGATCTATCTTGGCAGACTCCAAAATTTATATTTATATTGTCCTTCATAGGTTTATTCTTGTATTCATATGTGATCTTCATGACAGTTCTCTTGAAGTAGGGGCAAAAGAGGATAATGATTAAGAACTTGAATTTTGTGAGGCACCTGGGTGGTGCAGTTGGTTAATTTTGGTTCAGGTTGTGATCTCAGGGTGGTAGAATCAAGCTCCACATCAGGCTGTGTGCTCAGCATAGGGTCTGCTTGGGACCCACTATCTCTCTTTCTCAAATATATAAATAAATCTTTATTTAAAAAAGCAAAAAACAAAAAACAAAACTTGAGTTTTGTAGCCAGACTAACCGGGGTTCGAATCCTGGCTGTGCTATTCATTAGTGCTTTTTTGCTGAGTACTTCACATGGATCATTTTAAACTCAAATATATCTCTATGTGAGAAGTATTATTTTCATCTGTGGAGGAGAAAATTGACACACAGAGGTAAAGATGTTTTCCCAAGGGCACACACCTAGCTTTAAAATGTAAGGCAATGCTGTTTCTTCAGGTCAGCAACTTTCTCTTCTATAATAATTAAAAAATGTTTCATATTTCCTGACTCTGAAATTCTACAAATCTCTTGAGGTGGACCAATCTTTGGGCCCCTAAATACTCTGCCTTATTAAAAACCAACAAAGTCTCCTGTTGAAAGAGTTGCCTGGCCAGGGAAAACATTTTTTCTTGTTTCTTAATGGAAAATCAAGCCTCCTGATTAAAACAGAGTAATAGTTTCAAAAGCTTCCTCGTGACAGAGCATTTGCTTTCTCATTTCCTAATGAATTACTCCCCAAAGAAACTCATTATATTTCAAGGCACAAGACTCTCTGGAGACCTCCCCACCTCCACCATTCACTTACAAAAATGTTCATTATTTAGAAACCCGTAAGCCTTGCCAAATTCACTGAGTCCTCCTTTGCTTATCGATGACTCTTTGTTCTAAGTTATGATCAAGAGTAGCTTCGCTCTCAGATAAACAGAAAAGGAAATCTTCTCTTACAGGAAAGGGACATTTTGCCAACGCAATGAAAAGATGCAACTATTAATATGATTATGTTACTGTTTTATTATTATTATTATTAACATATTATAATTATAGTTTAGTTAAGAGGCTTGACTCATTGGAGTGTACACATTAAACAGCTTTATTGTTTCTAACAAGAATTCCTGATAATCCTCAATTGATCGCTCTCTTTCACACAGGGGGCAGTGCCTCTTGTGATATCTAATTTCATAATATTTTAGGCTCTTTTTAGGTTACTAAAAGAATTTTATTTTAGTTCTTAAGGCTCAGACCTTTTAATTATATAACTTCAAATCCAGATCTAAGAGAAAGCTCTCCTCTTCCTTTCCTCTTGGTGCTAGTCCCCCAGCAGGCTGTTGTGCCTAAACAACTCCCAGAAGCTGGTGAGGTTGAAGTATGGAGGCCTCTTCTCCTCAACACATACCTCCCTTCATGGTGGGAATTTCGTGGGTATTGGGGTGAGAGGAAATGGTGCAGTGAATATGTAAGTTGGGTTTTTGTTTTTTTTTTTCTCCTGGACAGCTTTGGACTACTTTCCTGCCTTGTTGATTCTGAGGTGGAAGTGGACCACTAGTGGTTTTTATTTTTGAAGATTTTGCTTATTCATATATATTTATTTATTTGAGAGAGTGTGAGTGGGGGTGAGGGTGGGGAGCAGAAGGAACGGGACATGCAGACTCCACATTGAGCGTGGAGCCTGACTCAGGGCTTGAACTCATAACCCTAACTTCATGACCAAGGCCCATATCGAGAATTGAACACTTAACTGACTGAGCCACCCAGGTGCCTTAGACTGCTGGCGGTTTTAGGAGCCCTCATGCTAATGGTGGCTCAAATCCAAGCAACCCCACTGGACACTGGTTCTCTGCTTCTGAAACATTGATGGTGTCATACCATCTTCCTTTGCTGTGCATTTTTTCTTGTATCACTTCTAAAAGACTGGGGGCCCAATCTCACCTACTCACTGTGATCTCACCTGTGATATCTGCAGACACCACTAGGATCCATCTCTACACCCACCATGCTATTTCTCCTCAAGTCTCTTTGCCCTGCTCTGGAAGTTTTGGGCAGGTTAGTCTGACTGGTAGCCATTAGACACCTGCCACTCTTCCCTTGCATTAATTTCCTAAGGCTGCCCTAACAAAGTACCACAGATTCATTGGCTTAAAGCAACAAAAACTTATTCTCTCATGGTTCTTAAATCTACAAGTCCAAAATCAAGGTGTTTCCAAAATCAAGGGCCACACTCTCTCTGAGACTGAAAAGAATCCTTCTCTGCCTTGCCCTAACCTCTAATGGTGTCCTAACCTCCCTGCATCTTTTGTCTTGCATCACTCCAGTCTCTGCCTCCATTGTCACGTGACATTCTCCCTGTCCTCACAACATCTTTTTATAAGGACTTACTGGATTTTGGCAGCCTACTTCAGTATAATCTTATCAAACTTAACTAATTACATCTATTACTCTTACCTCCAAATAAGATCACATTCTGAGATCTCAGGGTTAAGACTTCAAAATACCTTTTCTGAGGACATGCTTAAACCCACAACACTCCTCTTTCCAGGCTTATTTGGCAAATGATTTCCTTGGCTTTGAGAATCAGAACTAGTCACATGATTTCTTCTTGCCCCAACTGGAACGTAAAGAAACAAGGTAGAATTTTTCCATGAATATTGCATGATTCAAAATCAATAAAGTTTCCCCCCCTCCTATTCTTTTTAAAACCATCTCAGGGTTAGGTGAGGGGATAACTAGGTCTGTGAAATATTGCTTTTCTGCAAGACATGAGCAGAAATGGTTGGCCCAAGAGCTAGCAGGTCTGAACTTAGAATGTTATAAACTTATCATCTTTATCTTCACCTGTGGGCTTTTGTTGTCAACCTGGGTAAACAACAAAAAAGATTATATGTACTATCTCACATCATCTTGCTATATTAATAGTACTGATGGTGATGATGATGATAATGTTCACAAAATTTATGTGTGTAGTTTTGCCAGGTGCCGCCATATATGATCCTATTTCATTTTTGCACATACATTTACATATACTGTCACAGTTCACTTTTTTGACTGAGATACATGCTTTATTATTTTCTTAATTTTTAATTTTAAATGAATGTTAGCCTTACAGAAAAGTCACAAAAATAGTTTCCATCTGTTCCTTATCTCACTTCCCCTAATATTAAGTTATGTGATTTATTTTATTTTATTTTTAAAGAGTTTATTTATTTGACAGAGAGAGAGGTCACAAGTAGGCAGAGAGGTAGGCAGAGAAAGAGGAGGAAGCAGGCTCCCTGCTGAGCAGAGAGCCTGATGCGGGCCTTGATCCCAGGACCCTGAAATCATGACCTGAGCTGAAGGCAGACGCTTTAACCCACGGAGCCACCTAGGCACCCAAGTTATGTGATTTTAGTACAATTATCAAGATCAACAAATCAACCCTGTACAACACTATTAACTAAGTTATAAAATTTATATGTATTTCACAAGTTTTTCCACTGATGTCCTTTTTCTATTCCAGAGTCTTATCTAGAATCCCAAATTGCATTTAATTTTTTATATTTTCTTACCTTCTTGTAGTCTGTAATATTTGTTAGACTTTCTTTGTTTTTTACAGCCTTAACACCTTGAGGAATGTGGGCCAGTTGTTTTATCAAATGTCCCTCAATCTGGGTTTTTCTCTTTCATTTTCTCCTGATTGGGCAGGCTGCACATAGGCATTTTCAGCAAAAATACTGCTGAAATTCTTCTCTATCCTTCTTGGTGCTTCCTATCACGGGGTCCATGATGTTGTTATGGTTTATTACTAGTGATACTGAGATTAGTCACTTCATAAAAGTGGTTCTGGTAGGTTTTTCCATTTTAAGTTTAGGATCTTTCCTCTTTGTAGGAAGAAATACCATGAGGGAGATACTTTGAGGCTGTGCTCATCCTGTTTCTCTTCAAACTTGTATCTACTAATTTTAGCATCCATCATGGATCTTGTCTGCAGCAATTATTACTATGGTGTAATGTTTATTTTCTACTTCCCTCTCCTTTTACATGTATTAATTGGAATTCACTGTAAGAAAGTGCCACCTTTCTTCCCATTTATTGGCTTATTTATTAAGTCAAGATAGGCTCAGGAAGGACAGTTACCTTTAGCTTATGAGTTATAATTCAGTATTGTCATGATTTGTTGTAGTTCAGATCGTTCCTTCTCTGATATTAATGCATGTGTGTACGTGATTTAGTCAATATACATATATTTCCTAACTATTTCCATTGAGAGGGCCTGGACTCAATGTAACCCTAGTACCAAAGTATACATTTAGCTCCTCATTCTTGGTTTCTAAACACAGTTTTGCAATACAAGAAATTAAGAAACTTTGGAGAATTAGCAGTTAATAAGGCTAAGACAGAGAAGTTAGAAGATAAGTCTGAGTAGGAAGTGTTAAAAAAAAAAGTTTCGGACTCATTGAAAGAACACACAAACCAACCCTGAAGGAATGTCTAATGGCCACATTTAATTTTTTAACTAAATTATAAGGTAGGCTTAATCATCCCCTTTATACAGATCAGCGATGATATACAGAAACATTAAGTAACTTTCTTGAGGTCATACAATTAATAAGAAGCAGAAAAAAACACTAACATGGAAGAATTTTTGTTGTTGTTTTTATCCCAATATCCATCCATTTAATCAACCTAAATACTTTCTCTTCCAAGTAGGCTTAGATCAGTGCCAATTAGCCTTGAACGGTGTGTTGATAATTTTTCTCTCAGGGTAAAGAACAACTTTCTGCCTCCATTGACAAGGCTGAATTTTAAATTAATTGTCCAGGTAAGTTTGTAAGGAATTCCAATAAGTTCAGTGCTGGTTTTAGAATAGAAATATATTTGGCATAACCATATTTTTTGTAAAATTGAAGCCACACTCCTGATCAGTGACCACAGGTTTCTTTAGCTTTAATTTCATCTTCAAAATTATTTCCTGTAGTTGTGAGAGTTGAAGAACAGATGAGCATGAAAAAATGTCTTTGGTTTGTACTTTTTAAAAATTCCTAATTGTCTTTATACATTTCATTTTGAATCTGGTATCAGTCTAATTCTGTTGCCTTGTTTCTCCTACTTGTCTTCCTCCTCCTCCTCTTCCTCCTTCTGAGTCATGAGGACTTTTTTTCTACTTTTAAAAATCTAACAGTGTTAGTGGGTTATGTTTCAGAACTGATCCTTCTGAGTCATTTTTACCCAGTATATAGTAAATCCTTTAAAATGAGTTGATACAGGTCTTGTTTTATTTTCAAAAAGTTTTCTTGGGTTATAGTTTTAGACATTAGTTTTGTTTTATTGTTCTGATGTTTGTCCTTATGTCATCAATTATATGTATTTTACACTTCCTTTGCTTGTCATTTATTCCAGTTGTTTTCTCTCTGACCAGTTTTATATGTTTATTTAATGTTCATTCTTGGTTGGTTGTTTGGTTTCCTTGAATTTTCCAAATTAAGGTTTTCTTCATTATTTAAATCAATTTTTCTTTTTTTTTTTACAAGTTTTAGTGTATAGAAAAATGGGAAACATTGTAGAGAGATTCCATATACCACAATCCAGTTTTCCCTATGGTTAATATCTGACATTAGTATGGCATATGTATTGTAATTAATGAATCAGTACAGACAGACACATTATGATTAACTCTTATTTGTACTTCATTCAGATTTCCTTAGTTTTTGCTTAATATCCTTTTTCCATTCCAGGATCCCAAACAAGATACTATATTGCATTTAGGTGTCTTGTCTTCTAGGCATCTCTGGACTATGAGAGTTTCTCATGTTTTTACTGTTTTTGATGATGGTAGTTTTGTAGGTCAGCTGTTTTGAAGACTGAAACTCCATTTCTCTGGTGTTTTTTGTTTGTTTGTTTTGTTTTGTTTTCTCAAGGGAAGACTGAGGTTGTGAGTTTTTTGGGGAGGAAGACCATGGGTGTAAATTGCCATTTTCATGAAATCATTTTAAGGGTGCATATAATAAACATGTTTTCTCAGTTGATTTTGACCTTGAACACTGAGGTAGTGTTTACCAGATTTCTCCCCTCCCCCGATTCATACTGTAGTCTCTAGAAGGAAGTCACTGTGCTTCCCACACTTAAGTTTCGCATTTGATTCTGGTCCTGGATGATAAAGAGTGTCCACAAATTATTTGAATTCTAATGCACACATTCATCTCTTCCATTCACTTAATTATTCCATTATTTATTTATATCAGTAGAAACTCATGGATATTTATTTTATACTATGGGTGTAGACCATTGCTTCTTTATACAATTGGTTATAGTATATTGCTTCTTTATGTTTTTGCTCAAATTTTTCTGCTTTGGCCATTGGGAGCTCTTTCAGCTGGCTTCTGTGTGCCTTTGACATACCACCATTAAATTGTTTTGGGGGAGAACTTCTAAAGCACTTACATAAGGATGCCACCACATACTCCAGACATCTTTGGTATTTTTACCCCAGTCCTTGGATCAATCATTTCTCTAAGTAGCTCTGGTTGCTTTTATTGGAGAACAATATTAGAAGCCAAATTAGGGTGCTAGGTGTCCTTGTTGCTACTGGAGTGTCATTGATTCTAGGCCTTCTCAGCTGACAAAAGGAACATATATCTGTATATACAGATATCTCTAAATATTTTTTTTTAAGATTTTATTCATTTATTTGACAGAGAGAAACACAGCTAGAGAGGGAGCACAAATAGAGAGAGTGAAAGAGGGAGAAGCAGGCTTCCTGTGGAGCAGGAAGACTGATGTGGGGCTTGATCCCGGGACTCCAGGATCATGACCGGAGCTGAAGGCAGTTGCTTAACCAACGGATCCACCCAGGTGCCAAATATTTTTTTAAAGATTTTATTGATTTATTTGACAGAGAGAGAAACACAGCCAGAGAGGGAACACAAGCAGGGGGAGTGAGAGAGGGAGAAGCGGGCTTCCCACCAAGCAGAGAGCCCGACATGGGGCCCGATCTCGGGACTCTGGGATCATGACCTGAGCCAAAGGCAGTTGTCCAACCAACTGAGCCACCCAGGCACCCTAAATATATTTTTTTTTTTATGTAACCTTCTAACTTTACTATATTAAGCTACACTTGAGTTCTTATTTTTTTAGATTTTTAAAACTATTTTTCTCCTTTTCTTAAATTAATTTTTTTCCATAAAACAGCCACTCTATCACTCCACTGCCACCCCCAGAAACTCTACGTTGTTTCCTGAGATTAAGAGTCTCTCATGGTCTGTCTCCTTTCCCAGTCCCATCTTATGTCATTTTACCCTCCCTTACCCCCATGACGCCCTGCCCTATCTCTCAAATTCCTCACATCAGAGACATCATACGATAATTGTCTTTCTCTGATTGGCTTATTTTGCTCAGCATAATACCCTCCAGTTTCCATCCACTTGCACAATACCCTCCAGTTCCATCCACTTGTGTTGTAAATGGCAGGATTTCATTTCTTTTTGATGGCTGCATAATATTCCGTTGTATATACATATGACATCTTCTTTATCCATTCATATGTTGGTGGTCATCTAGGTTCTTCCCACAGTTTGTCTATTGTAGACATTGCTACTATAAACATTGGGGTGTATGTACCCCCTCGGATCATTACATTTGTATCTTTAGGTTAATACCCAGTATTGTGATTGCTGGGTCATAGTGTAGCTCTATTTTCAACTTTTTGAAGAATCTCCAACTTTTTGAGGGATCTCCATACTGTTTAACAGAGTGGCTTCAAAAGCTTGCATTTCCATCAACAGTGTAGGAAAGCTCCCCTTTCCCCACATCCTTGCCAACATCTCCTCTTTCCTGACTGGAAATTTTAGTCATTCTGACTGGTGGGAGGTGGTATCTCACTGTGCTTTTGATTTGTATTTCTGAGGGATGTTGAGCACATGGGATATCTCACTGTGCTTTTGATTTGTATTGCTGAGGGATGCTGAGGGATGTTGAGCACTTTTTCATCCGTCTGTTGGCCATTTAGATGTCTTCTTTGCAGAAATGTCTGTTTATGTCTTCTGGCCATTTCCTGATTGGATTATTTGTTCTTTGGGTGTTGAGTTTGATAAGTTCTTTATAGATTTTGGATACTAGCCCTTTATCTAATATGTCATTTGCAAACATCTTCTCCCATTCTGTAGGTTGTCTTTTGGTTTTGTTGACTGTTTCCTTTGCTGTGCAAAAGCTTTTGATCTTGAC
>PITA01023724.1:0-11770 GCA_004023965.1 Spilogale gracilis
CTTTGGACCCAAGGTTTCAAGGGCAGTGATGCCCAGTGTTAGCTCCTGGGACCCTGGGACAGCGGCAGACCTGCGGGCTTAACACACAGCAACCTATTCTCAGTGTGGAGGCCAGAATCCAGTCAAGGTGTGGCTGGGCGGTGGCCCGGCCGGCATCTAGAGGCCAGGGTCCATCCTTTGCTGCAGGAAAGCTTCTGGCCTCTCACTCGGGTCTCCAACTGTCTCCCTGGGCCTGCTCTCTGTGTCCCTCCCCTTCTCTTGTCTCCTGAGGACACCTGCCCACCCTAATCCAGGATGGTCACCTCTCCAGATCCCTGACTCAGTCACATCTGCAGGGACCCTATTCCAGATAAGGTCCAGGCCCGGGTGCTGGGCATTAGGACGTGGACAGGCTCTTCCGAGCCCCATGTGGCCTTGACACTGCCCTGTCCCGGTCAGGCTACAGTTCTGCAAATAGTCCTGCATCAAACCTTCCTCCAGTTACGCTGCTTGGGGGCCTTCTGTTCCTGGTGGGGTGCCCTCAGATCATTTCGGAGCAAGTCGCCTTGGTCATTCTGTGACTTCCCAGTGCGGCAGAAGGGACAGCAGTGTCTCTCCTGCTGGGGTGGCTCATGGCCCGGCCTATCTTGTTGTTTTTAGTAAGCTCTACGCCCTATGTGGGCTTGAACTCAAGACCCTGAGGTCGAGGCACATGCTCCACCGACTGAACCGGCTGAGCCCCAAAGCCTGTGTCATTCTGATGACTGAAGTTGTCTCCAAAGTCCGGGAAGGCCCCACAGCCCAGTGCGGGCTGCAGGGCGGGGTCCCACCGACATAGCCTTCCCTGACCACGCCCAGAGCTGACCTCCAGTCTCTCGTTCCACCGCACGGGGACCGTCCATCCCCACATGCGTGGGCTCGGCGGGGGGGGGGGGGGGAGCACAGGGAAAGGAAGAAATCCTGGTCGATTGCACTTGTACGTTATTGCCGTTTCCTAAAGGCAGTTCGGGGAGTGCTCCTACAGGTTCTCAGTGCCCTGGGAAGGTCATCGTAGGGAGGGAGGAGGGACCGTGAGGGCCAGGTGGGAAGCGGCCAAGGCCTGGGGCCGCCACCAGGCTCCTGGGGAGCAGGCCTGTCCTCTCAGCTCTGTAACAAGCTCTTCTCTCCATAGACCCTTGAAACTGCCGGCTACGTGAAGAGTGTGCTAGTAAGTGATTCCCTCTCCTACGTTCACACCCATTTCCCAGCACACTTGTCCCTGGGACCCCTTCTAGTCCAGACAGAGGTGGCCGTGCCAGCACAGGCTATCTGCCCAGAGGCTTCGCAGTGGGGGCCGAGGACGCCCGTCCATTAGGGTCAGATAGATGCCCCATGTGGTCATCGGTGATGCCTGCAGGACCCAGCACCCAGCTTGGCCCATTCTTCAGGGATGGCTGCCTTCCCTGGAGGGCTCACCCCCACCACGGTTTCTGTCCTGCTGGCACGGTCCAGCAGCATAACGTGGCTGGTCATGGTCAGGGTCATGGGAACGCATGGAACTCCCTGGGGAGACACAGGTTTTTCCACGCGTTTCTCCAGGCATCTGCTCAGAGAGTACGGAGCAGGGCTGGGCTCGGTCCTCTCGGGGTCTCCTTTCTGTGTGTGTGCTGCTCACAGCCCACCCCGCAGCCACACACTGGGAAGGAGGCTGGAGCACCCCAAGCAGGGTCGGGCCACAGCCCCGCATGTGGGCCATTGCTCCTTTCAGCCCAAGCAGAAGCCTCGTGCTGTCTGCCCCTTCAGCTCCAGCGGCTCCTGAGTGGGGCCGCGGGCCGGTGACCATGCAGACAGCGGTCCGTCTAGAAATCAGCCTCCAAGCCCGTTCCCATCACCAGGCGGGAACATGAACAGAGCTGCCCAGCCCTCAGAAAATCTCTTCCACTGGTTTTTGCAGGAGCGAGATAAGCTTTTAAGATATCGGAAGCAAAGAAAGAAAATGGCCAAACTCCCCAAGGTAAAGGAAACGTTGTTGACATATGTGTACACAGGTGTGTTTTTAAAACCCACTTAAAAACACCACCTCTCTGGAGGTGAAAAGAAGAGACTCTTACTATTTCTAAAAATTGTTACTGTGTCATAACCAACAGGAACCCCAAATCAATGCTGTGTTTATAATTTTAAATTTGAAAATCCTGCCTTATTGCTTTTAAATTTCCCAGGGAGCACACGATTCATGACAGCAGGTAGAAGGGGTTCTCCCTGGGACTCTGACCGTCCCCTGCGAGTTAGAATTCCCACTTTGCTCTGGGCCCGCCTCGCCACCGCCACCGTGTGGTCCCCCACCACCACTGCAGGATGCAGCGCCCATGTCTGGGGGCCCCACGCCCGCGCCCCGCCCCCTCCCCGCCCAGGCAGACCAACATCCCCAGGGAATCTTCCTGGAGAACGTTAACTCCTGCTCTTCTTTATGCAAAATGCATGTGTTTTCTTGTTTGGCTTTTGAACTCTCAAGGCTGTTCCTCACGCTGGCTGGGAGGTACTCCTCAGGCACTGATGCGGGGCCATTGGCCCCCAGAAAGGCCGGTGGCAGGAGTGACAGGGTGTTGGGGGCTCTCTCTCCTCGGGATTATTGCAGAGCATTTAGACATTTTCTGGAGGCCTGGGAGCCTGGCGGTGTGGAGTTCTATGGGTGGGCCAGCAGGAGGAGGTCCCTCTCCACCTGGGTCCCTGCTGTCCCGTCGCTTCCATGAGGCAGGAGTGGGGAGAAGCCAGGCGCTTGGGATAAAGGCCAGGAGCCATCCAGACGGGCTCATTGGCCAAGGACAGGATGTTGGTGGACGAAGGCGTGGACCGCTGGCCACACAGTCCTCCAGCCTTCGTGATGGGTGACCGTCATGAGCTGGACCATGAAGGGGCCCGTTGGGGTTGTAGCACAAGGAGGACCCAGGAGGCTTCTGGGACTGTCTGGGCCACGAGTGCAGGAGAGTTTCAGGCACGGCAAGAAGGACTTGGATACATCGGATGGGGGACATGGGGTGAGGAGGGACACAGGCCCATGCCTGGACTAACCCAGTTCCTTTGGGTCAGAAGCCAGTTGTGGTGGAGACCTTCTTTGGATATGATGAGGAGGCTTCCCTGGAATCCGATGGCTCCTCCATCTCCTATCAGACGGACAGGACGGACCAGACCCCGTGTACCCCCGACGATGACCTCGAGGAGGTAGCTTCCCACGGGGGTTCTGGACAGTCTGGGGCAGGGCCTGGAGGCCGGGGGGACATGGGGGTCTGCTGTGAGGCCTGCCCCCTGGAGTGCTGGGCTCGGTGGCCCCCCAGGTCGTGCCCCTTGTAGTCTGTGATTCGGCGCAGTGAGAAGCGCCCCCTGTTGCCGCCGCTTCCCTCACAGGCTGCGGTCCGGTGTTGCCCCGCCGCTGTGTGCTGCCCCTCCATACCAGGGGACCGAGGGCTCCCTGCCTCTCAGAGGGCAGCCCCAGGTCTGAGGCTGCGCCGGGCTGCACCTCAGGGCGACAGACGGTGCGATGGTGTGGCCTCTGATGGGAGCACAGCCAGCCGTCCTACCCAGCAGCCCTGTTTCCAGAGCAGCCGCCCTCAGGGGCTGGTGGCCAGCTGAGCCCCACGTGGGGGAGGAGGCTGCTCTGTTCTCACCGGCTCGGCCCCCATGGCTGGAGGGCGTGGGGTGGCAGGTGGTCCGCGGCCCTGACAGGCCCAGGGATTGGAAGGTTGTGGGTAGCGCCTCCCCTCGCGGGCCCAGGCAGGTGGCCCCACGGCCGTGGAGCCACTTAGAGACCTAAGACGCCATCATGCAGCTACTGCTAAGCAGCCTCAGGGGTGAGGCGCACAGCGGGAGCTAGGGCCAGGCTGGGGCTCCCGGGCCCGGGCCCTCTCAGACACAGCCTCCACACCCCAGCCAGGCCTTGTTCTCAGAGCAGCTTGCTTCAGGGTCCAGGGGGGCCTGCGAAGCCAGCAGCAGCCCCCTGCCTTCTCCCCGGGGCAGCAGGTGTCCTTGTAGCCAGAAGGCAGCATCTAGGGATCTCTGCAAGAAGGTGGGAGTGGGGAGGAGAGGCACTCCCAGGCCCCGCTCTCATCTGACACATTTGCAGGGCAGGTGGGGGCCCCGCCGAACCCCCAAGCCGGCCCGCGAGGTTCACCCTAGCCTCAGTGCAGCCCACTGGGCCTCTCCCCTGGGGGGCTCTGGGCTCACCCCCGGGGCCCCAGATAACGCAGCGTCTCCATGCACCTGTGCAGGGCGTGGCCAAGGAGGAGACAGAGCTGAGGTTCCGGCAGCTGACCATGGAGTACCAGGCCCTACAGAGAGCCTACGCTTTGCTGCAGGAGCAGGTCGGAGGGACGCTGGACGCCGAGCGAGAAGTTAAGGTCTAACTGACTTCTACTCCACAACGTTCCGGCTCCCGCTGGGCTCCCCCCCGCTTGACCCCCCGCCATGCAGGGACACCTGCAGCGCTTCACCTCCCGGGCCGAGCCCGCTCTCCCGCGGCTCCTGCTGGGCCTGCCAGTGCTCCCTGAGGCAAATGAGAGCCAGTGTTGGCCCGGCGGCGGGAGGGGCCCCCCAGAGCGGTCCCCGGCACAGGTGTGAGTGGTGGCCCCTGGAGAGCCGCGTGTGTCTCCGCTGCGGACCGGGGCTGGCGGGC
This sequence comes from Spilogale gracilis, assembly GCA_004023965.1. Lineage (NCBI taxonomy): Eukaryota > Metazoa > Chordata > Mammalia > Carnivora > Mephitidae > Spilogale > Spilogale gracilis. Next base: position 4,625 of record PITA01023724.1, read on the forward strand.
AAGGGGAAGTCTGCTTCCTTGCAAACTGCCAGTGGTGCTCCTGGAGGTCTGTCCCGGGGCCGAGGCTCAGAGACGGAGAAGGGCCAGTGTGGCTGCTCAGGTCCTGAGATCTGCTGAGGTCCTTCATTCTCGCAACACACCTGAGCTCAGCGGCTGTGCCCACCCTGACCCTGAGCCTCACTGGGCAGGCCCTGCTGGGAGCACGTGTCCTCTCCTGCCCCTGGGCCAGGCGCTCACGCCCGTCCACCAAAGGCAGGAACACGGGGCCGACAGGTGCCCTCGCGGGCCCCCAGGGGAGGCTGTGGCAGCGGGCCGTGCCCTGTCCCCCCCGGGCCCCTCCCCCACGTAGCCCCTGACGTGTGGCCTGCCCTACCAGGGCTCAGAGGGGAGGCCCCACAGAAGGATATGGGCGGCCCCTATACACTGAAGGGCTCTCCTGACCAGCTGCCCTGGGGTCTGGGGGCCACCTCTGTCCCCGGCCACACAGGGGCAAGGGGCCAGTCAGCTGGTTCTGTGGCTGCGGTTGGGCGTGGGCTCCTAGAAGCAGGGCACAGCGTCAGTGGGGTCCCCTCCCCCCTGTCCCCGCTGCCCGGAGAGTCGGGGCCTGCTCCCTGCCAGCAGGCGTATCTCCCTGCCAACTTCACTTTTGTCACCGCGACCCTAGGAGGGCAGAGGCCAGGGGAGGGGAGGGAGAGCCAGGGTCTTCTGATGTCCTCCAGAGGGGAACGCATGGCCAGGCCAGGGGTACCCTGCCTTCCTGAGCTGGAGGGTCTCCTGAGCCTGTGCCCAGCTGGCCCAGACGCTCTTATCTGCCCAGAGCTGTTCCTGCGGAGCAGGGGCACCCATCGGCATGAAGGGCCCTATGACCCAGACCCCATGAGAGCAAATTAACTCCAGGGAGGGCAGCCTGGGTGGTCTGGGGCCCTGCCTGTCCCGGGCACCGAGAGTGGGCTTCTGTGGAAGGCAGGGAATGGGGAGAGTCAGGTGCACGCAGAGTGCAGAGCAGGGGCAGGGGGTGGTCCAGGACCGGCAGAGGGCGCCAGCGAGGGCCGAGCCCTGCCTGTGCCCTTCCCTTTGGCCAGAGCCTGGAGAGAGCCCCAGTGGCTAGTGCCCCGCCGGGCTCTACGGCCCTCATCAGCTCTTTCATCCTGTCTGCGGAGACATACCCCGACAGTCCCTCAGAATGAGTCTGCAGGGCGTCCCTGTAATCTGAGAGGCTTCTCCCTGCACAGAGCCTCCCCGTTCTTCCCTCTGCCCAGAGCCTTCCCTGCAAACGTGCACGGACAGCCCCCTCTCCCTTAGCGGAGGCAGAGGCAGAGGCCCCGCTGAAAGCCCCCAGCCGTGCGGTGCGTCCTGGCTAGAGGAAAGTCTGATGGATCCCTCCTCCCGTCCTGCAGACCCGCGAGCAGCTGCAAGCAGAGGTACAGAGAGCCCAGACGCGGATAGAAGACCTGGAGCGGGCCCTGGCCGAGCAGGGGCAGGTAAGGCCTGAGCGTGGGCCACCAGCACGGAGGGTGCCTGAGCAGCGTGGACGGCCCACAGGGGTGGGGGCTGCACCCGACAGATGGGCGCCCCACTGAGAAATGCAGACACCGAAAAGAGCACGTATCGGAGGACGGGCATAGCACACCTTGGGGGGGCTGGGCAGGCCCCGTCTCTCCCCCCAGCTCAGCGCCAGGCTGCCCCTGGAGACTGCTGGTCACTCCCTCACCCCCTATGCCCATCGCCAACTCTGGGTTCTTCATATCCCGGGGGAGGGTGCCCACTGCCTCCCGGGCAGTACAGCTCCCGGTGAACCCAAGATGAGGCTGGAGGACGGCGGCGTGGGGCTGGGAGGGTCTGCATGGGAAAACGCCTGGCTCACAAGCCACGCAGACCCCGGTGGTCCTCGACATGTTCACCCCTGGGGGACAGCGGGATGGACAAGGGGAGGATCTGAGTGACACGGGGTCGTGTTGCCCGTACCCCCGCCCGAGTGTGTGCAACCCCAGATTCTGTGTTGGGCCCCTCTAAGCTGTTTACCTGAAACACGCAGGACTGGCTCGCGCCCCTCCACGGCCACCGCCCCTCCCCCGGGACCCCGTGTCCTGGGACTGTGGGAATGGCCTTCAGGGGCTGTGCTGTGCGTGGCCTCCGCGGACCCTGCCTGGACCTCGAGAGGGGAATGCCTGGGCCCCACGCCAGGCTGTTTGTGCCGGGAGAAGAGCAGCAGCAGGGTAGTGGGGACACGCACGGGAGGAAGGAGCCGCTGCCTTTCATTGGCTACATGAACCCTCAAACCTCCCAGATGACTGCTGAGCACCTGGAAGGAAGGGGAGTGCGTGGGGCAGTGGACGTCTCTCCCGACACCGTACTGCGGACACGCTCGCGGAGTGGGCAGCGGGGCTCTCAGGGGCACCCGACCCTGTGGCCGGGTCGGCGGGCCGTGCACACCCGTCTCTCTCCCGAGCGCAAAAGCTGGCCTCCGTCTGCGCGTCTGAGCGTGGGTGGACAGGACACCCCCTGAGGGACCCAGGCCCCTGATGGCTCTGTGTCACGGTCCCTGGACCCGTGACACCCGTGTGGCTCCACACGCCCCTGGTGCCTGGTGTGGGCAGGTGGGGCTGGGAGTGCCACGGCGGGTCCCACGGAAGTGGAGCTGCCTCGCTCTGCTCTCCGTCTGGGCCCCTCCCGGGACCCACAGGGAGCTCGCAGGCTGCCATTCGCTGCGCATCACCACGGCAGCGGGAGGCCGCTGAGGAAGCTGGCGGTGGCGTCCTCCGTTATGCTGAACTGGGATTTAAGTGTCGACTCTGCATTGATCCTGGGTGTATTTACTTCTCCAATTTAATTCCATTTTCAAGGACATGAAGTGGATTGAAGAGAAGCAAGCACTGTATCGAAGGAACCAAGAGCTTGTGGAGAAGGTATGCCCCACGTCTTGAGAAAGCAGCCCCTGGCCCGTGCTCCCGGGAGCTCCTCCGGGAGGAGGTCCTTGGAGGGTCCATGGAGCTGGGCCTCCGAGCAGCCCTCACTATGTCTCCTGTCACCTGAGCGTCCCTGGCTGCGGCCCTAGCCGTGGGCTCTCCTGGCTTCCCGTTAACAGGAGGCCCCAAACGCTGTCGTCCCCGCACCCTACCCCCCAGGGGCTGGGGCTCTGGGGGCTGGAGGAGTTTATGTGACGGGCCAGAAAACGTGGTGCCCACTGGCCTGTTCCCGTTAGCGGTCCGAGCTCCTGCCTGGAGCTTCCTGGCTTGCCCTTCTCCCAGCCGGGCAGACACCCCTTCTCCACATGAGCTCCCTCATTCACCCGAGATCTTGGGGGGCTAAGCACTGTGCCGCACTCCTCAGATGACAGCTGCACAGCCTGGGACGGTCTCCGGTGTGCGGCCCCCCAGAGCAGCTGGCGTGGGACCCTGGGACGGGGTGGGAGCCAGGCTACAGGTTCAGAGGCCGAAAGGCCGCCAGAGCCACGGTCCTGCCCCTGCCAGGGTGCTGTGTGCGCCCGCCCCCACCAGCCAGGGGTCTCGTCCTGGGCCGGCCAGCCGCCCTAGAGAGGAGCCAGGCACGCGCGTCCTCACGAGCCTCAGCAGAGCCATCGCGACGCTCTGCGCAGACCCGCAGCCTCCGAACTGAGCGGTGGCCACAGTGCAGTCCACACGGGGCCCTGCTCCACTGGGGTTAGGCCTCGAGTCATGACGCCACGCGCTTCCTGTGGACTGGCACACGTGCTCAGTCTCGGCAGCTGTGTGTGTGTTCTCGTGCACACGTACACACTGTGTGCACACACACTCCTTATCTGCTTGTCTGTACACACACAGTAGTGTACACACGACTGCTCGCGCACACATAGGCACTTCTGTGCACACAGATGCCCGTGTGCGCGTGCAAACACCATGTGCGCACTTGTAACGCTCGGTGCACATTTTAAACCTATGGCTTTCTCTGCCTACCACGTGCATGGGGCCACATTCCTGATGGGGCTGCCATGGCCGGGGCTGTGTGGCGGGACCCCGGGCGCCACGGAAGGAACCCGCCCCCGACGGCTCCGTGCAGGATGCCGGGCCCCAGGGTCCGTCAGCACCCCTGAGCATCCCGGCATGCTGTTTGGTTCCCCAGATGCAGCTCAGGGGGGTGGGCCAGGCCATGGGGCTAGGTGGACGCCCCTCTGGCGTGCCCTTCCCTGTCCTCACAAGGCCACATGCCCCAGGACGTGCTGGGCTCACCCTTTGGAACATGTGGACCTCACACATCAGGGTGATTTGTTTCTGATTCTGTCTGAACAACTCTGTAATTGGTAAAGTCCGCTCTGGAGGGCGGCCAGCAGCTGGTTTTTGTTCTTTTGTGGCTTTTTGTGTCTTTTCTGAGAGTTAGAGCAAAGTAAGCTGTCTGCACCCAGACCTCTTTCTCAGAGAGAAGCCTCAGTCTGCTCCCGTCTGGATGCTCTGGGACACACAGACCCCCCTCTGCCCTCTCCCCTGCAGCCCGCCACCTCTCCCAGGTCACCGCCACAATGATCCCCCGAGGCCCCGGCTTTTCTCTGCACCCCCATGCCACAGAAATATGAGTGATGGTTTCGGCGAGCCTCCTTGTCAGGACCGCTGTGTGGAGCGCAGACCCACGCTGGGCGCCCTGAGACCGGGGTCCCGCACGCCACGGCTGCAGGTCGGAGGCGCAGGCAGGGGTGCACCCAGCCCGAGTGCTGGTGCTGGCAGCAGAAAGCTGCGGGCTCACTCGGGCACGGGCGGGTGCCGGCTGCGGCCGTCCCGGGACCACACGTTTATATCTGTGCCCGTGGCCGTCCGATTCCACGGTTGCCCCTCAAGACCCTTTGTTTTGGGTGCTTTTAACCAGGCTCAGGTTGGTGCTGGTCCCCAAGCACAGGGCACTTTCAGATTGGGCATCACTTTGCAGTGGGTCGCTTCTGGTGGCCCCCTCCCCCTCCTGTTTCTCCTCCAACAAGTGTGTCGTCGCACATCTCAGGCTGATTTCATGGGTGTTCAGAGTGTTCTGGTAGATATTTAGCTCATTTCCGGGGACCGTTTGAAACAGGGTCTCCTACTTTTCCACCATCTTGCCCCTCTCTCCACACAGGGACATCTTAGTGGCTCTCCCTTGATGGGCCCCCTCTCTTCCCCATCTCTGCTCAGAAGGACGGGCCAGGCTCAGGGCCGCTCTGGGGACGTCCAGGGCTCCTCACCCCGGCATCTCTCCCCGCGTCCCCCCACCCTGACGAGCCGACGCCACCGGGAATGAGGGCTCCGGGCCCCGGGTTGGCTCAGCCGTCCACACAGATACCGGAAGCTGTCGGGAAAGCCAGGAGTGGGCCTCACGTGACCTCAGTGTCTCACCTGCCTTCTATTTCACAGATTAAACAGATGGAAGTAGAAGAGGGTCGGTTACAACACGACGTCCAGGATGCGAAGGACCAAAACGAGCTGCTGGAGTTCCGGGTCCTGGAACTTGAGGTGCGCCGCAGGCACGGGCCTTGGGTGCGTGTGCGGAGGGGGCGCCTCTCTGCCCACGGCCATGGAGGAGACCCCAGAAGGAACCAGACGCGAGTGTCTGCTTCCAGCCCCACCAGGCTGGATGATGATGGCCGTGCCCCGGGCGGCCCTGGTGGAGGCCGCCGCGCTGAGCAGGGGCCGCGTACCGACCACAGAGCTCAGCCCGTGCAGATCTGCTCCTTACTTAAGTGCTTGAGTGCGGGCAGCTGGGGGCCACACAGTGACCAGGCGCCCTTCTGGGTGCAGGTGTCCTGGCCCCTCCCTCCACTGTGGCCCTGGCCTCCTGCAGAGGAGGCGGGAGCCAGGCTGCCTCGGGGAAGGGTCCAGCCACACATGGATGGCCACATGGCTGCCTTGCCCTCCACTGTCACTCCTGGCCAGGAGGACATCTCTGACGCCAGAGGGCAGCTGTGAGGCCGGAGGACCTGACCTGGGCTGGCGTCTGCCCTGCTGGCTGCCCACACGGCTCCAAGCCCTCCTCCTCAGTCCTGGCCACCGGGGGATGAGGGGGTCATGACCCTGCTGGCGGGAGTGTGCGTGCACACATGACCGCCCCTTGGCCTACAGGACTCCTGCGGGGGCCCTGGGACGTGGGGCAGCACCACCAGCCTCTGTCCTCAGGGGGGTGCTCTGGTAGGCCTGGGGAGGTGACACTACTCCCGGAGCCTCCCGACAGCCCGGGGATTCACGGACGACCAGCAAGTCGGCAGGGGTGGGGACAGAGGAACAAGGAGCTGAGGGAGCCAAGCCTGCCTGGGCTGGGGGTCCTTGCCCCCTCCAGCATCTGTGCAGGGGCCCCCTCTGCCCCTGGCCTTTGCTTCCCAAATGCAGACCACATTCTGACCCCTGTGTCTCCACCCTGTCCCTGGGCGGCCTCCAGCTCAGCCCTCATGCCCAGCCTCCCACTCTCTGTCCCAGGAGCGGGAGAGGAAGTCTCCGGCTATCACCTTCCACCACACCCCCTTCGCAGACGGGAAGAGCCCCCTCCAGGCCTACTGCGAGGCTGAAGGCGTGACGGTAAACCCCCGCCCCCCACCCCTGCAGCCCGTGCACCCCACCCTGCTGGCGCTCACCTCCGGGTGTCCCTCTTTTTGCCTCTAGGACATCGTGGTCTCAGAGCTGATGAAGCAGCTGGACATCCTGGGGGATAACGCCGTAAGTGTATGTCGCTCTCCTGACTTGTGCATGCCTCCTCACGCCAGCCCCACCCCGTCAGTCCCCAGGTCCAGGGGCCCCTGTGAGTCTCACTGCCTGCCTGCACCCTCCCAGAGGCCACAGCTGCCTGGGATAGCTCCTGGAGTTTGGGAGAGAGCCTGCCCTGTTCCCACATTCCTGCACCTGGCTGGGTGGCAGCTCGTACCCAGAAGCATGGGGTTCAGGGCCTCTACTCGGCCAGGATGGGGAGCCCTCTGCTGTGCACACCTACTTGCTTCTGGCCACGTGTTCTCAGCTCCTGGAGTGCCACTCAGTCTTCAAGCTCTTCCACACCTTGACGGGGCCGGGCTGCAGCTCCATCCAGTACTGGATATCCCAGGCTCTCAGGGGCTCCCGCATGCTCGGTTCCGGGGAAGGGCAGAGAACATAAATAATCTGCAAATCTTATTTAGGGCACAGTTCCAATTTCTTCAGCAAACTCCTTGAAGAACACTGATTCTTGTGT
>PITA01023724.1:11870-27703 GCA_004023965.1 Spilogale gracilis
CATCCCTCCTTCATCCCTCCTTCCATCCCCATCCATCCATCCATCTTCTGTCCTACATTTACCCATCCATCCATCCATTCTCCATCCATCCATCCTCCATCCATTCTCCATCAACTATCCCTCATTATCCATTCACCCTCCATTCTTTGTCCATCCATTCTTCATCTTCCATTCTCCATCATACATCTATCCATCCTCCATCCATCCTTCATCCTCCCTCCATCCATCCTCCATCCTCCCTCCATCCACCCTCCAACCTGCATTCATCCATCCATCCTTCATCTTCTGTCTATCCATTCTCCATCCTCCACTCATTTTCCACCTATCCATCCATCCTTCATCCTCCATCCACAGTCCATTACCCATCTACCCTCCCTCCATCCATCCTCCATCTGTCCTTTATCCATCACCTTGCACTTGTTGAGTCCCCTGCCCAATGAGCAGCTCCACTGTGCTAGAAGGCAGCCCCACTACACCATCCAGAACTTCTGTTTTTCCCAAGGTATACTAATTAGTATAGTCTATACTTAGTCCTAAGACATTTTGGGCTCCCTATCCTGGTCACTGCTTTTAAGAAAGAGCTAGGCACTTAGTCACATTAGTGTACTTCATGAAGTAGAAGGAGGAAAAAAGAGAAACAAGCACACACACACACGCACACGCACACACACACACACACACACACACACACACACACACACACTCTCCCTCCCTCACAGGAACCACAGCCCAGAGGCTCACACATATTCTGGGACTAGTTGTTCCTCCCAGCAGCTGTGACGCGTGCAGGGCCTCTTGTGACAGGGACTCTTCTCTCCTTGCCCACCCTTCCCGGGGGGGAGGGGGCTCTGCTGGCGGTACCTGCCCCTCCCCCAGGCCCCATGCCCCATAGCAGGGATGGGCCCACCCGGAGTTCTTTGGACCCATCATGGGGACCATACTGGTTAACCTTCTGATTCATAGCTGGAGAAACTGAGGCCCAAGAGGACACCTGCCCAGCGTCCCAGAGCGGATATAAGCCTCGCTCTCTGGTTCATTTCGGGGCCCCTCCCCAGCCTTGTAACCCCCGCTTGAGCACCAGTGGGCAGGACGGCCGTGGAGCCATCACGTGGCCTCAGAGCATGGGGACAGAGACTCTCGGGGGCTGGAGGACACACCTCCAGGCTTTATGCTCAGGGGACGCTGGGGAAAGCTCAGCAGCTCGTACCGACGGGCCTCGAGGGCGTCCCTTCTGTGGTCGCAGCGGGGCAAATGAGTGCAGTTCATGTGACCCGGGACGGTGCCTGCCCCGTGGAGCCTGAGCCTGGAGGTCCATTCCTGGAGCTCCGAGTGGCCCGGCTTACGAGGCAGGCGACAAAGGCAGGTGGGCCCCTCCTGCCTTCACAGGCAGCACGAACCAGTCCTGTGGCTGCCGGGTGCAGACCACGCCAGAGCAGCCCGCCGCCTCCAAAGTGGCTATGGGGGTGGGGAAGCCCACACCTCGGGGTGCTCAGGGGGGCAGGGCCCTTGGAGTTGAGCAGAAGCCCGTGGGGGTGGAGCTCCTCCCTGGCAGGCCACACCCCTCCCCGCGGCTGCACCTGGGCCACAGAGGGACATGTCCCCGGGGAAGGCAGAGCAGATGGCACTCGGCCCAGGCTGGGGCCTTGGGATGTTGTCACCTCCAGGCCAGGCTGCTTCGCAGTGCTGAGCCCTTCAGCCCCGTGCAGCTGTGTCCCAGGCGGTTCTCCCTGAAGCCACTTGCTTAGCCTGCCCTGGTCCCCAACTGCCTGGGGGAGGGAGCGCACGGGCACTGGACCGACTTCCCCAGGAGCAGGCGGTATGAGGAGTGCCCGGCCCGCCCAGCTCGGGGCTGAGTCAGCGTGCGCTGGCCCCCAAGGGCGGAGCTGGCCTCTGTGCCTGCAGCGTTGGGTCCTGGCCCCACCTTGGCCAGCTGCCTCGGGGCCAGGGACGGTGAGAGGGCGCTGCCTGTGGGGCCAAAGCTCACACCCCAGACGGAGGGCTTTCTGAGCAGACAGGGTCTGGGCTCTAGGGTGGTGTCCCCAACCTCAGTGACGCAGCAGACTCTGCCCTGCTCTGGGTCCCTGATTCCCATGCCCCCCACCCCCACTGGCAGCCCGCCCAGTTGGGCCCCGCCGTGGGGACAGCCTGGCTCGCACCCAGGTGCCGAGGCAGCCGCGGGCAGTCAGGGTCTGAAGTGAGTGCCGTGCTCGTAGCCTCCGAGGATGCTCATTGGCCCCAAAGCCAGGCTCAGCCAGAAGATCATCCAGATGGGCCCCCTGGAAGTGGCGTGAATACAACACGCAGAGAAAAGGCAAAGAGGCCAGGGATGGGAGCCCTCATCCCACACTCCTAAGTGGGGTTTCAGCAATTCACACAGGCTGCATGTGTGCAGAGCTAGCTTTAAACCAAGATGTGGACCAGGGACAGGGGGGACGTGTGTGTCGCTACTGCCCCACGCTCCCCCACCCCCACTTGTGCCTCAGCGGGCTCCTTACAGGGTCCTGCTCACCAGTCGGGGCGCATGGAGGGAGCAGAGCACAGAGCACAGCTGAGTCAACAGGGTCAAGAATAAAAGGGACTTAAGACCTCAGGAGGCCATTGCAGGAAAAGTGACCTTCTCTGTGACCCCAGCCCCTGCACTTCTCCATAAGGTTCTTTCGCGCACTCCCATTCGCCCTGTCCCCGAGCACCCCATTCACCCTGCGAGGCGCCCCCGCACGCCCTCATGGTTTCAGTCTGGGGCCTCTGCGAGCCTGCCCTAACTGCACCCATGTCTGCTTTGGGTGCAGAACCTGACCAACGAGGAGCAGGTGGTCGTCATCCAAGCGAGGACAGTCCTGACCTTGGCGGAAAAGGTAACAGCACCTGTGTGACGGCTCTTGGGACACGGCCGGGCTCGGCTGGGAGCGGGAGCTGTCCCCGACGGAGGGCTCCTGGGCTGTGGGGGAGAGAGGCCATGAGTCCTGGCGGCCTTGGGAGGTCCCGCACAGGCGGGGGTCGAAGAGCACCCAGTACCCGCGTTTGCGGGTAACAGATCAGCCAGACTTTGTCTCAAGGACAACTCCGCCTCGGTCTCCCCCTCTAAAAGCCAGGCAGTGGAGTGGGTCTGCATACGACTGGCTTTCTGTTCACCCCACCAGGACCCTCCCATGGGGGCTGCCCCACCCACCTGGGCTCCTTACCTGCCGCCGGTCCCTGGCCCCCACCCCCCAGCCAGAGCCTGCCTGGGAGGCCTGCTGTCAGCACCCAGTCCTGAGGCCTCCAGCGGGAAGGGGAGAGGGAGTCTGGGCAAGCAGGGGTGCGGGGCATGGGATTGAGGGAGGACCTCTGCTGGCTGAGCGCTCCGGTGCACCTGTCCCCGCCGAACCCCTGCTCATGACCGTCCTCTCCCTGGGGAAGTGGGGACAGACTTCCTGGGTGCCGCGTGGGGTGTCTGCACGCTGGCCACCTGGAGCTCACTGTACCAGCCCAGCCCCCACTCCCAGGATGTCCGTGGCACCTGGGGGACGGTGGGATGGCTTGGGTGCCTGTGTGGCCACCCGAAAGGTCACCGTGTCCTGCTCTTCCGGTTCGTGTGCAGTGGCTCCAGCAGATCGAGGAGACCGAGTCAGCTCTGCATCGGAAAATGGTCGACCTAGAGAGCGAGAAGGTCGGTGGGCGTCTGGCCGCGTGTGTGCAGCACGGCGTCAGCCGGCGGGTGCCCGGGGCTGAGACACGGGTCCCTCTGTGTTCCAGGAGCTGTTCAGCAGGCAGAAGGGCTACCTGGACGAGGAGCTGGACTACAGGAAGCAGTCCTTGGACGAGGCTCACAAGGTAAGAGGAGCACGGTTGCCGGCTCTGGCGGGGATGGGCTGCGGGTTCCTGGCAGAAACAGGGCGAGAGTTCCTGCACTGGCTGGTGTCTCTCGGGGCCTGGGCCCAGCGTGACTGCCGTGGGGTCGGTCTCTGCGCTTCTCTCTCCTGGTCAGTGAGGTCCGGGACAGCTTACTGCGCAGTCCCAGCTTCCTCGGGGTGGCCACCGCACAGCAGGGACCATCTTCCCCTTTGCAAGCCCTGCCACGGCCTTGCGTCCACGGAGCAGAGGGAGTGAAGCCGGGCAGGCGTCCGCAGCCCGCTTCCTGCAAACACCGTGTCCTGTGAATGCGGAGCTCAAAGGGTTCTTTAAAACGAGTTGACAAAGTAGGATTCATAGACACACGATGCACATGGTCGGATGCCTGTGAGAAGCATCCTCTGGGCCTTCCTGTGTGTTGGCACCAGCTATCCGAGCAGTCGTGCTGGCCCACACACCTGCCTGGGCCGGGGGCGCTCTGGCCCCGCTGATAGACCTGGGGGCGGGACACTCGGGCCTAACGGGGATCTGGGAGTCCTCGCAGACACGTCCGCACCACGGGGACTTGTCCTCACCGACACCGGTTTGACTACAGGAACTCTCATTTGAGCACCCGGCTGCCTTTGTTTCAAGAGTGTGATTCCGGACTGGGCACCGCGGGGGGCTTCCCGGCGCTGGCTCGCCCACCCTCGTCCTGGCAGTCAGCTACATCCTGAGTGCCTGCCGCCACCCAGCACGGTGCTCCCCCCGCCCCGCCTTTGTGTCCCTCAGCACTGCCAGTCCTTGAGCTCAGAGCATGTCCTGGTTCCAGCTCAGGGAACGCTGTCCAGGGACCCTGGCGAGGCGAGGCGTTCGGGACAGACCGTGACGTGAGAGGGACGCCTGAGGCCACTGAGGCCAGGGATGTCCCACAGGATAAGTAGCAGTAGGGGTGCCTGCCTTCGGGAGTGCTAGGAGGGCGAGCATGTGGGGCACCAGCAGGTCCCACCCAGCCTGGAACCTGACTGCATGATGTTTCCATTAACCCCATCAGGCCCGTGAGGGTACAGTGCTGGTGCCACTGTCCCACTCTCCAGCCAGTGGCAGTGGGACACCTGTGGGACACACTTGTGGGACACACCTTGGGACACCTGCGGGACACACCTGTAGAACACCTGTGGACACACCTGCAGGACACACCTGTTGGACACCTGTGGGGCACACCTGTGGGACACACCTGTGGGACACACCTGTAGGACACCTGTGAACACACCTGCAGGACACACCTGTTGGACACCTGTGGGACACACCTGAGGACATACCTGTGGGACATCTGCGGGACACACCTACAGGACATACCTGCAGGTCACATGTGCAGGACACACCTGCAGGACACCTAGGGGACACACCTGTGGGACACCCCTGCGGGACACACTTGCAGGACACACCTGTGGGACACCTGCAGGACACACCTGCAGGGGACACATGTGGGACACACCTGTGGGGCACCTGCAGGACACACCCGTGGGACACACCTGCAGACACACCTGCAGGACACACCTGAGGGATGCACCTGTAGGACACACCTGCAGGACACCTGTGGGACACACCTACAGGACACCTAGGGGACACATCTGCAGGACACACCTGCAGACACACCTGTGGACAGACCTGCGGACACAGCAGTGGGAAACCTACAGGACGCCACTATGGGAAGCACTTGTGGGACATACCTACAGGACACACCTGCGGGAGTGGCCACAGAGGAAGTGGTGGAGGGCAGTGGCCTCAGAGAGCCAAATGGGCACGGATGGACCTTCCAGAAATATGGGCCATGGTCTGTTTCCTGTCCCTGGTCCTGGGTGGGAAGAATACTTGGGGTATCTGGGGGGTCAGCTGGACACCCCTCCCCACCGCTGCTCCCTGTGCTCCTGTCCTGCATCCCAGACACGGGCACAGAGGGGACAGCTCACACCTGGGTCCCAGTCATTCCTCAGGGTACAGCTCAGGAATATGTGGCATCGGTGCCAGAAAGACAGGTCAGTGTGCAGGGTGTGGGACAATGGGCTGTATGTCACACAAGCATGCACAGCGCACATGCATGTGCACACACACTCGCGTGCACTCACACTCACATGCACCTCAGAGAGCAGGGTGCCCTCGAGGGGCTGCAGGGCTGTGGACACCTGCCCAGGCTTCACCATCTCCCTGCTCTGTGGACGCAAGGCCATGGCAGGGGTTTTGAAGGGGAAATGATGGTCCCGCTGCGTGGTGGCCACTCCCAGGAAGCTGCTTGCTGCGTGCAGGGGGCCCGTGGCTGGTGCACACGCGGAGGGGAAGGTCACGGCGCCTCTCTTGTTTCCAGCTTTGTGCAATGCCGTCGTGAGGCTGCGCTAAGCCTCCCCCAACCGCACGTTATTCACCTTTAAATGCCTGAGCCCTTTGGCTCTGAGAAGGGACTGGCATGCACTGTAAGCTGGTGGTGACAGCTGGGGACAGTGTGCTTTCCAGCTGTCGAGACCACTAGGCTGTGAGGTCCAAGGGCTTATTCTCTTTCCCTGAAATGCCTACAAAAGCTAAAAGCACTTTTCATCATAATTTTGCCTGAACCTTCACTTCTGATGAGGTTACATTTTTGATGGAAGGATGGGTTTCTCTAGTTTAGAAATTTGGTTTTTTAAAGGTAGCATCAGGAAAATCTCTGGAGAAAAAAAGCTTTAAAAGTATTCTGGGTCCCACTGGCACACCTTTAGGGGCTCATACCCAGGTGTGCATTTTGTCCCCTGAGCTGCAGCAGATGGGTCATTTTGCTTTGCTTCGTGGTACCTTCTCAGTTGTGTGCTGGGTTTCTGGGAGGTGGCAGAGGGGTGAGCCTTACGCCCCACACAGCTCTCTCCTTGTCTCCGGGGCCGGCCAGTGGCCGCTCCCCACACGGCCACGGCCCCTGTTCAGCCTTCTCCCACATCAGCATCAGCTTCAGCTCTGGCCTGGGAGTCCCAGGGCCTGGCTCCCACTCAGTCAGCTTCTCTATTTCTCTTGGGGGTTCTCACAGTGGGGGCTCTATAGGACTATGAGTCCTTCCCCCGAGATCTGCGGTGAGCTGTGGGTTTGGGGACCGGCAGCATGAGGCATGAGGGGTTCTCTGTGCCTGAGCCCTCAGGAGCAGGGTGAGGGCTGGATGACGGAGCCCCCTGCAAGGTTGGGACCCCAGCTGTCCCCAGCAGGACCCCAGGAACATTGTCTGAGCCCACTTATCTCCTGACCTGGGGCCAATAAGAGCAGCTGCCTCAGAGAACGGAGGGCACTGGGCAGTTCTCCAGGGGTGGGGCCCTCTCCTAGGCTGGGCAGGGCACACCAGGCACAGGGGCACGGTGTTTGGGGATGTGGAGAGCGGAGGTGACGAAGCCGGGAGGTGAGTGCAGCGGGCACACGGGGCCTGCCACAGTGAGGCCATGCCCAAGGCCGTGAAGGGCAGCTGCGAGAAAGGGGCACACTCCCAGAGCCCAGGGGGCCAGGCTGAAATGCACATGTGGCCAGAGGGGCTCCCTTCCTGCTGTCTCCAGCTCCTGGAGGCTCCAGGTGTCCCAGCCTCTGCCTCTTCATGTGGCTTCTCACCCATGTCTTCTGTGACTGCTCTCCTGAAGGGCACCGGCCCCTGGATCGTTGGATGCCCACCCCTACCCTAACATGAATTCAGCTGCAGACACCCTGGTTCTAAGTATTAAGGCCACATTCATGAGTTCCCGGGGTCAGGACCTAAACATATCTTCTTGGGGACATGATTGGCCCACCACATGTGGCACTGAGGACCACAGAGTGGCCTGGCCTTCCCGGGGAGAGGCTGGGAGTCAAGGACCTCCCCTCTTCTGTCCTCACACTAGACAAACCCCTGTGAGCACTGCCCTTCTTCCTTCTTTGGGGCTCGTAAACCCAGGAAGGCGCCTCCCCTCTGCTGTCCCGTCCTCCAGCTCCCTCGGGGCCATCCCCCTCCTCTGGTTTCAGATATATGTTTACCCCTTTTCCAAACATTAGCATGAGCTAAGAATCCACTTCAGAAGTTTCATTGCACACATCAAAAACCGTGTAGAAATGAGTGCTCTCGTCCTAATGAGTCCTGGGCTGGGTGTCCACTCGGCTGGGTGTCCACTCTGTAGGTCGTGAAAGCCGGTTGGGCGGGAACAGCCCCCTCTGTGGGGCGGCTTGGAGACACTGTCAACCCCAGGGATCACGGGGCTCCCTTTGGCCAGCAGGCCTGACTAACGTGTCCCCTCCGGCCTCAGCACATTCTGGAGCTGGAAGCCATGCTGTACGACGCCCTGCAGCAGGAGGCCGGGGCCAAAGTGGCCGAGATCCTGTCGGAGGAGGAGCGTGAGAAGCTCAAGGTCGCCGTGGAGCAGTGGAAGAGGCAGGTGATGAGCGAGCTGCGGGAGAGGGACGCCCAGATCCTGCGGGAGCGCATGGAGCTGCTGCAGCTGGCCCAACAGGTGTGCGGGGGCGGGGTCAGGGGGCGGGGCTCCAGGGGCGGGGCTCCAGGGGCGGGGCGCTTCCTCCGCCATGGCCACGCCCTCCGCAGCAGCTGCATCTACCCCCGCGGAGGCCCTTGCGCCCCACTGCCGTCAGACCAGCCTTCGGCTGGCACAGCCCCTCTCCTGGGAGCCCTGACTGCCGGGTTTCTGAAAGGCCTCCTCCTTCAACGCTGAGGGCACGGCGAAGGTGTGGTGGGGGAACCTCCTGGGCTGGGCAGCTGAGCCTGGTCTTCTCTTGACCTTGGGCACTTGAGGACCTCAGGCGAATCCAGCTGGTCCACTTCTACCAGCAGGTGAGGGACCCTGGCGCACTGGCCAGCCCCAGCTCCCCGGACTGTGCCCGTGGGGTCTGGAGAGGCCTTTACAGATGTGTTCTGTGTTCGGAACACCCCAACACAAGGCTCCCCTTGCAGAGCCAGAAAAGCAGTGAGCAGGCGTCACTGTGAACAGTTGGGCAGCGCCCGACGGGAGCATCAGTCAGCTGCCCAACACCGGCCGTGAGACTCAGGGCGGTCAGTGTGAGCGCCGTATCTCCCGGCCTGTCCTCCCCATCACACGCGCCGCTTCCAGCGCCCAGGGATCCAGGTCCGGTGAGGACGCACGAGTTTCCACCTCATGGGCCTGGTCTACCAACACGAGCACTAGGGGCATCACCTTCACAAGGGCATCCCTCCTGGGGTGGCTTTGTGACCTGTGGCAGCTGCTGCTGACATCTGGGAAGAGTGCGAATCCGTTCCTGAGGTTTCTGGCGTCCGGTTTCTGATCTGAAGTTGTAGGGGCGGGAGGAGCAGAGCAGCCGACTGAGGAAGGCTGTGTCCGTCAGGGAAACCGAGGCGAGCCAAGCCGTCCCCCTGCTTGGCCACGACTGCCAAGCAGTGAGCAGTTGCAGAGAGGGGACGGCCAGACTCCTGGTCGCCCACGATGCCGCCGGCTCTGCGGCTCGTAAGTGAATGAACGTAAACAAACAAGCATGTTGGTTTCCCAAACCCTCTGACGAGTGATTTTCCTCCTTTAACATTGCAGAGAATTAAAGAGTTAGAAGAAAGAATAGAAGGTCAGAAGAGGCAAATAAAGGAGCTGGAGGAGAAGGTAACATACATGCATGTTTTGGGGTTGGTTTGTTCACGGGGAACGTTGCCGGTCATGCGCTCTGGAGCACGGGGTGATGGTAAACAGGAAGCTGGCCGCCTTGCGTGGGCTGCGTCTCTCCCAGACTCAGTCTCCCCAGCGGTAGCAGTGAGAACTGGGACCAGTGACCTAGGGTCCTTGTAGCGCTGATGGTCATGTCGATGTGTGCGATTCCCCCACATTCATCAAGTGGTTGGTCTGAAAGTCACGTTCCTGAAAGGTTGGGTTTTCCTCTTGAAGGCAGGATGCCTGTCCTGCACTGCTCTCTGGTTTCTGGCCCTTTATGCACCTGTTTTGGGGTTTAGGACACTCAGGTGCTGGTGTGCAGGAAGGCTGGGGCCCGGGGCGGAGCAGGGCCTCTTTCTTGGGCCCCCAGCCCAGCCATGTGTGCAGGCGGAGGCGGCCGGTCCGCGCAGCCCAGTTGGCACTCCCCAAATCGAGGTGCCTGGAGGCCCAGAGGGAACCCTGTCTCTTCCCATGAGGTCTGCTTCATTTAAGGGCCATTCTTTCCTATAATTTAGGATGTTTTCATATGTCCGTGGTCACACTGATGTTTGCTTGGGCTGGATCTCCCCACAGGGCACTGAGCAAAGTGGCCACTGGGGCCACTGCCCTGCCTTTTCTCTTCTGGAAAGAGCAGGAGGCCGCTGCTTACACGGCCCGAGGAAGAGGCCACCAAGGCCCCAAGCCCACAGGGGAGAGTGGCCCCTCCCAGATGCCGCCCAGCACAGCCCACCCCGGCTCCCCAGTGACCACATCTGCCCCTTCCCTGGGCCCTCTATCTTCATGGTAACTGTGTAGACGTACGGTGCCCGTGAGTGCCCATGAGCGGCCCCTGGACCCGTGCAGCTGGGAAACAGGGAGGTGTTCCCGCAGATAGGATTTGCTGCCCTGTGGACGCAGGCACGTGGGAGAAGCCTCCACCAGGCCCGGAGGGGCAGGGACACTGTGCTCAGGGTCTCTCCCCTGCAAATAAGCCTGGTTTCCCTTTGCACCTTAACCTGAGAGCATTTGTGCGCGTGAACCACTGGGATCTTGAAGCCCGGGTGCGAGTTCCTTTAAGGAGGCCGTGCCGCCATCAGAGCGCCCCCCCCCCGCCCCCGCCAACCCTGCGTGAGGCGTCCGGCCGCATCTCTGCAGGCTGCTGGCTCTTTACCACTTACCGTGGGACGGGGACCGGCGTCTTGTCGGGGCGTGGGATTCACCTGACCCTCGGAATGTCTTCCCGCAAGACCCCATCCTCATTCCTTGCTGGCGAGGGTCCTGAGCAGCAGCTCCACAGAGGCGGGAGCGGAGGCGGCGGGTGGGCCGCGTGGGGGGGCAGGGGCGCGCATGGTCCTCACGCGTGGGGGCCGTGCACCGGGGTCCGCTCCTGTGCCGGGCAGAGGTGCGTCTCGTTCTGACTTGATCACGGCCTTTCTTGCCAGAGCTCTACAAACTCTTTTTCTCTCTCTTTCCTTCCATGTCTCTACCCTCCCCATCCCTTTTCAGTTTCTATTTTTGTTCTTATTTTTCTCCTTAGCTTTCATTCTGTGGTCATAGCTCGCCTGGCCCGGGAGTGGTGAGTACTTCGTTGGCTGGCGCCGCCCGCTGAGGGTCTGTCCGCCCCCAGGGGCCCACGAGGCCCCCACACTCCCACTGCCCACGTTCCCGTGGAAGCCCCAGGCGTGTCCAGAAGGCCGTTTGAAACCCAGGGCCGGGACTCAGGGGTCGGTCAGGGGTCGGGGACTGGAGGGCGCCTGGTTCTCTTGAAAAGGAAGGAGCGAGGAGGACCCCTCCCCTGGCACTGACCCGGCGGCAGAGGCGTGCACACTCCCGGCTGCCCTGCTTCTGAGGCCTCGGCGGGAAGCCGTGCGGGAGAGCATGGTCCTCTCGCCTTTCTTGTCCTTTTCTACTGGTGCTGGGGACAAGCTGGGCTTACGCTGAAGGCCCTCCCAGAAATGGCCGGGCTTCTGTGCCACATGGTCTCATTTACAGACATGAAACCAGTCAAGCCCAGCTGTGGTGTCATTGCCATGGCTTTAGACCAGGGCCACATGCAGGGGCCTGACCACCGCTTCTTTCCGACGTAAGAGAAGACCAGCAGCCCGTAGCCTGCCCTTCCAAGGGGTCCAAGAGGCTCCCCTCAGGGCAGCAGTGTCCTCTGTGCTCCCTGAGCCCACCCCCACCCCGGACCTCCAGCCTCTTCCTCTCCGGAGAAGCCTCCCTGACATGTGTCCGGCATCTTGTTCCTTCCAGCCCCCAGAGGAGCCAGACCCTTTCCTCCAGCGGGACCAGAGAGCAGCGGGTGCCTTGGTGGCAAAACGACATCACATCCCATCCCTGCAGCCCCAAGAGGATCTGGTCTCTGGGGACCCTGTCCCAGCGAGGAAGAGGGAGAAAGGGGGACTTTGAGCACCTCTGAGCAGGCACTGATCCACTCTGCTGAGCCAGACTCAGAACTCGTTTCTTGCCTGGGGCTCCTCTGGGAGTGGCCTGGTCCTGGCTGCTGGACCCTGGGTCCCCCCTCAGGACACAGCCTCTCGATCCCGGTGACAGGGATGCACGCATTTTCAGGTGGCGGGAGCGGCTTGTGTGCGGGAGCGCCCACAACCCAACACCACGCCCCGCAGCCCCTCCATTGTGCAGCCCGCAGCTCTGATGAACCAATCAGAAGAACACAGGCAGCCACGGGAGGACCCCAGGAAACCTGTGACCGCAGAGGTGACTTCCATCCAGGGAAGCCAGGTGGGTCACGGGCGATGCTCCGAGGACGACTCCCCCCAACCGTGCAGGTGGCCTGTGTGCACCCACTTGCTGGTCCTGCGCACCTGCCGGCCGGCACGTCTCTGCCTGCTTTTAAGATGCTGTGGCCTCGGGAGCAAGTGTGGCTGCTGCACCCCCGTGCCATCACCCCGTCTTCTGGGCCACCCTGACCCGCACGGAGGAACGCGGTGGCACTGACCGGACACTGAGGAGTATGACGGTGGGAGGTGGGACAAGAGAGCGCCCCGACGCACTGGAGGGGCCTGGCTTTCCTGGAATGCAGAGCCCCAGGCACTGCGGAGGCCCTGGGCACCTGGCGCATACCCCCTTGCCCCCGGAGGCCCTGGGCTGCAGGCGAGCTGCACGGGGCTAAGCTGCCCAGTGCAGGGCTCCGGCCTTCGCCCTCCAGGGCCGTGCCCACGTGACGGCAGCCACGCACCTGTGGTCCTGCGGATACGAGAAGGGAGCCCGAAATCCAGGTGGTGAGCAGGTTAGTGCCCTTATCTATGTGTGCAAGACCGCGTTTCCCCTCCCCGCTATTTGGAGGCCTGTGGGACACGCCACACTTCCTCTGGCCTCATCTGATCCTGCCTGGCCCCGTGTGGGCCCCGTGGACATGCAGGTTTGCTGGGAGCTGCCCTGCAGCCGGAGCCCGGGGAGTCTGTCCAGGCCGGTTTCCACCACCACCCTGGACCAGAGGAGGCACCTCTCTGTAGGCTTCTCAGGGCCCTCATGTGCTGACCCTCTGTGGGCCACCTAGCCCAGACCCAAGACACTTCCCCAGGCCACTGAGCGTCCCTGAGCTTCAAGGTTCGAGGGTGGCCTCGTCTCTGGGCAGTGAAGAGCCGCCCCCGTGTGCTTCGGACCCACAGGGGCTACTGGCCAGCCCTTCCCACCCCGTCCCCGAAATTCCAGAAAAGGGACACTTCCTACTTTACCCTACAGAGCAGTCCCCTTCTCCGGAGCCGTAGCCCCCAGGCTCCCCTCGCTTCTAGGCACAGTCATGAGTTTGAGCTCCTGGCCCTGCCCTCCTCTTCTTGCCCATCCCCCAGCATGTCCCCCAGGCTAGG
Source organism: Spilogale gracilis (assembly GCA_004023965.1). NCBI lineage: Eukaryota > Metazoa > Chordata > Mammalia > Carnivora > Mephitidae > Spilogale > Spilogale gracilis. The sequence continues at coordinate 25,150 of PITA01023724.1, forward strand.
AGGCCACGGGAGGGCTGGGCCCAGGAAGCTGACTGCAGGGCCGAAGCCTCTGTTTCCAGCAGAGTCTCCGAGAGAGGGTGCTTGTGCGGGGCCTGGTGAGGCGCTGCTGGGGGCCGAGCCGTTCGCACCTCCTCGTTTGCGGGCTGGCAGTGATGGGCCGACCTGGGGCCCCTGATACCGCAGAGCTGTGACTGGGTCGTCCCTGTGGCGGGGGAGGGGGCAGGGCCTGGAGAGCAAGGACTCCGGGAGCAGGTGCTGGGCACACACAGCTTCCCTGGGGAGCAGGGCCTCAGGCCCTGGACAGGGCTCCCAGGGAGCTCCCCGTGGGGCGCCCTTCCGGCGGGCAGCGGCGGCAGTACCGGACACACTGCACAGCCGTCCCCTTGGGGGAGTCAGACACCCCAAAGGTGTGCAGGCATGGAACGTGGAGGGAAGCATGCCTCCTCTCTGCCCCGCAGCCCGGGGGTCAGGGAGAGCCTTCTCGAACATTCACCAAAGTAGGGAACAGTGTCTGAAATGGGGACACCAGGCTCGCGTGTCACCGCAGCGGAAACAGGAGCTCGGACCGCCTGACGGCCCGTGTGCGGCAGCCCCGGGGCCAGCTCTTTCTCCGATGGCCAGGGGCAGCCCCAGGGGCTCAGCCGAGAGGGAGCTGGCCATACATTTTATCGTGCGTGGGGCTGCGCGTCATCACCGGGTGCTGGCTGCACCTGCCGGGCTCTGCCACCGCCGCGTCCTAGCTGGTGACTACCTGGGGAGAGGTCCCCGACGCCCAGACGTCCTGTTTCTCCGTAAGCTTCTGTGCGCTGTGCTTGGTGCCCTGTCAGCGGCCTTCTTGTGGCTGTGGTGACTGTGGGGCCCTAATGGGGTTTCCTGGGCCCCCATTCTCTGAAGAAAACCCGTCCCTGTTGTACCGTCCCTCTCTTTATCCAGTTACTCATGGAAGTACGGGCTCGGGCACATTTAATTTATTCTGTGGGTCACGACCCAACACCATCACTAATCACTTTCCTGGCGGGTTGCTCCAGCCTGCGCGCTTGTTCATGTGACTCCTGTGTCCCGTTGACACGCCCCGTCTGCTGAGTGAGCTCGTTCCTACTTTCTGCCTCCGCAGGATGGGCCTGTAGTGTCCCTGCCCCAAGGAGCACCTTCCTCCTTTTGCAGGATGGTGTTTAGGAACTGACTTTGCTGGGTGCTGGGTGTGCCCCTTGCCCTGGGGTGGGGGATGTGGGCATTATCTCTAGGCCGTCCTAGGGGAGGGGCATGGAAGTACTCATGAACATGCACATGCCTACGTGTATTTCTGCATCTATCTGTCTATCCTCCATCCATCTCTCTGTCTGTCCATCATCTATCCATCCATCCATCTATCCATCCGTCCGTCATCTGTCCATCCATCCATCCATCCATCCGTCCATCATCTGTCCATCCATCCATCCATTCGTCCGTCTGTCATCTGTCCATCCATCCATCCATCATCCACCCATCTGTCCATCCATCATCTATCTGTCTGTCCATCATCCATCTATCCATCCATCATCTACCCATCCATCCATCTGTCCATCATCTATCCATACATCCGTCTGTCTGTCCATCATCCATCTATCCATCCATCATCCACCTGTCTGTCCATCATCCATCTATCCATCTATCCGTCCATCATCTATCCATCCATCCTTCTGTCCGTCCATCATCTATCCATGTGTCCATCCATCTATCACCTATCCACCCATTATCCATCCATACATACAACCATCCATCATCCATCCATCCACCCATCCATCTGTCCATCATCCATCCATCCATTTGTCTGCCCATCATCTATCTATCCATCCGTCTGTCCGGGCATCATCTATCCATCTGTCCATCCATCTATCATCTATCCATCCATCATATATCTCTCCATTTGCTCATCATCTATCCATCCATCTGTAATCTATCCATCCATCCATCCGTCTGTCTGTCCATCACCTATCCACCCACCTATCCATCATCCATCCATCCATCATATATCCATCCTTCTATTCATTGTTTATCTATCTATCTGTCCATCTACCTACCGACCACCTATCGCTGATCTGTCATGAAACTCTAAGTTCAAGATTGACACATCCAATTCCAGGCCAACAAGTCAAGGTCCACTCCAGCCCCCTGCCATTGTCCGTGACTCCTTTCCTTAGTTCCCCGTGTAGACATTGCATGCCTCGTGTGCTCTGCCCCAATGTCCACATGGAGCCACTTCACAGCTGCTGACCCTCCAGCCTTTGGAAAACATCTGACAACTAGAGTGACCCTGTGCACCGTCCTTTTCTCTTCAGACTCACGCATCCAGAGAAATACTGTTTTCAGACATGACTTAGCTCAGCTGTCTTTTTCCCCATCTTCTATTCATGTTGGCTTCCCCACATACTGACATTTGTTTTATTTACACTCAGTAAAGTTCACTGTGCCGTACAATTTTCTGGGCTTTGGCACACGTGTACGCCCCCCCTACTGTTGGTACAGGACGGTCCCACCAGCCTCAACTCCGTCTTGTTCCCTCTGCCGTCGCCCC
>PITA01023725.1:0-27582 GCA_004023965.1 Spilogale gracilis
ATGAAGCCTGTTTGGCAATCACGTGTTGGGTGTCTCGTGTCAGACACTGAGGACGGCCCGGGAGTGAAGAATCCGGCCGGCTGCCTGGGAGCCGCAGCTCGCCGCCCGGCGTCACCAGAGTGGATCCGACCGCGGGTCACTAGCCTGGGGCAAGACCCACACTCAACAGTCAAAATTCCACCTACTGCTTCTACTGAAGATGTATTGTTTTCGCACCGTCAAGTTGAAAAACTGTTGAGACTATCTGTATTTATGACAACAGCTTAATGTTCTTTAAGGGTTAAATTCCAAAATGTCTCTAATGCCTGTGTAATTGCGCTTTATGGTAACATCATTGCTTATTTGCATCCAGGTGGCTTTTGCCAGTGTCTTCATGATCAGCTGAGAAATGCAGTGCGTCACACTACTTCGGTTTTTGTTAGCATGGACACAGCTTAGTACCTCTGCCCGCCAGCCTCTCTGATGATTTCTTTTGAAATTTTCCATGACTCTGTTAGTCATCTAGTGTGTTATTGGCAGTGAATTTCTGATATTTCTAAGTCACCTGCAAGATAGTGCTTGAGAACTTGGAAGTTAATTTCCAATACTAACTGCAAGGTCAAAATGTCCATATAAATCAAAAAACGAGTGAAGCTGTGCTATGATGATTGGGTTCAGCGTAGGAGACATCTGTTGCTCCTGGTCCACCTGTGGTCAGCGAGCCCTGCCTGTGTTCAGGGAGTTGCCTGCATCCTCCTCCCTCCCTAAGGTTGCTTTCCCAGCTTATCGTGCAGTTGTGGCCCCGGCTCTGTCCTGACCCTTGTTTTTCCCATCGCATTTCCCAGCCTCGCGGGAAGCTGTCCTCGCAGGGGCAGGCCCAGTGTTGTGTGGCCTTGGGGGCAGCTGTGGCAGAGACCCTGTGGTGGTGGCGTGGCGGGTGGTGCTGTGTGGGGCCACTTGTGCGGCAGGGCAGGCCCCGGAGCAGCTGGGAGGGGTTCGGCAGTGTTCGTGCCCTATTTAAACCTCCAGGCACGAGTGGGGCCAGTCGGGAGCGTCTTGTTTCCTATCTAGGTGGGTTTCGTTTTCGTTTTATAAATGCCTTTTCGCCCTTAGCCAGAGTGTGTTAGTTGCAGCTAAGAACAACTGCCTGATAAGTTGGTTTCTGGAATTGCATATGACAGATCTTAAAAGATGGAAGAGCTAGGACAGGATTAGGGAGGACTCCCCAGGCTAGGTTAGTTGGTAAAGTGGGCGAACCTAGTTATTTGGTGGTAAAATATTTTGCCACACTGTTACTGTCCTTTGGCATACGGACCAGACTGGTGTGAAGGGAAACAAGGGGGAAACCGCAGAGCATGAGCACATGTCGGTCACTTCGTAGGCAGCTGTGATGTTGGTGCCAGGCTGCGCGGGTTCAGACCCCAGTTCTGCTGTTTCTGCGCGCTGTGTGACAGGCGCCTCGGCCGGAAATGGAAGTGATAACCACACCTACTTAGGGTTGCTAGGCAGATTAAGTCAATCATCCCAGGAAAGCAGTATCCCAAGTGTTGAGTCAATGCCAGTTTTCTAGTCCTGCAAAAGAATGAGAAAGCCCGACTCGGAGTCTGGTTCGAAAACGAGTGAAGAGAACCTCGCGTCACTGCTGGAAGGTTCCCAAGCCCGCTGCCTGCATCTCAGTCAACCAAGAGTTCGGAGGTGGAGCCCAGCGGGTGCAGGGAAACCTCCCGTCACTGAAGCTCTGCCGGGGTCCCCAGCAGCAGCCTTTGCCAGAGTTCGGATGGGAGAGTGTAGTCCTGCAGAAATGGAACTAAATTGTAGTGCTGCAAAAATGCTACTTGCCTGCTTGAAAGGTCGTTATGAATTGCTCGAGGCAAGAGCCTTAATGACTAGGTAAGGGAGAGGATTGGAAGGACATCTCCCACCCCGCCTCACCCCCCACCCCCTTGACGCTGACCAGTTGCTGTATGGCAAGAGTGCTCAAGTGAGAGACCCTCCAGGCGAGCTCATTGTCAGGTTTGCTCCGGCACCTAACGGGTGGCACCCGTCCTGTCCTGCCTTTGTATGTCGGGTCCTCTGTTCAGGGCAGGTCCCCTGGCTTTGTAGCTATAGGTTTGTACCAGATCGGGCCACATTTCGATCCGTGGGAAAAAACTGCCTTTCACTCCCAAGATTTGGGCTGGAGTCAATAACTGTAAGAGACTTGGCGTCGTCTCTGGGTCAGGGGTGAATGCTTTTAAAGTGTGCGTGTGGGAAGAAAATGAATATTTTGGGGGAGCCAGAAAGGTTGACTGGCAACACTGCCTATTCCAGTACCTATTCCCAAACTTCTTAGGCCTCTTTTAAAGAGTGGAAAAGTTAAATTCTTACCTGGAGCCAGGGGCGGCCATTGATGGTTCTGGCCTGTGAGCTCTTAGTGGGAGTGGAGTGTGCATTTCAGTAGTTGTAGAAATGCTTTGTACTTGACCCATGGAGCCGCGGGGACCATAGGTCCAGGCGATCGGCCAGCGTGCCGAGGAGGGTGGGGAGGAAAGGCTCGGTCACGTCCGTGAGGTGTTGGCTTTTCAACTTTTTTGTACAGTTAGTTTCTCTTCTACTTGAAGGTGCGTTCAGGTCTTGCTGATACAGTCTATTCCTAAAATGTCTGTGATATTTTTGAAAACGGGGCAGATTTTTTTGCAGATAATTAAAAATCACGTATTATAAAATCCTGTAGACTCTTCTCAGTTTGCTTTTTCCTAGAAGCAGTCCCTACCTAAACTGAAAGAGAATTTTCTTCATTTTGTTTCAACAAGCATTTCTTTTGTCAGTTGCTGGGTACAGGTATTGTTTTTAGCACTGGGAATGAAGAAATGGACATGGTGGTAATCCTTGCTTTCAGAGACACACACACAAAGGCGAAAACAGTGTAAGGTGAATGGTTCTGAGGTGAGTACTTTGAGGTTAGTGACGGTGTCCTCTCAGGTCCCGCAGCCAGCTTGGGCCTGGTAAACAATGAGTTGGCAGGAAATTTGCTGACTGTGAGGCTACGGATCACCAGTGACTGAGCAGACCTGTCAGGAGCGGCGCTGAGACCGCAGTCAGAGCAGAGGTGGCTTGTGCTGTAGGTCTTGAAGGAGGAGTCAGGATTGCCCTCTGCAAGGAGGCAAGAGGACAGCTTTCCAGACAGAACTGCAGGGAAAGGACAGAAGTGATGGCGCCTTGTGGCCTTCTGACCTTGAGCTAATAATGATCGGATCCCCAGCTCGGTCAGTCACTGCTCTCCCAGTTTTCTTAAACGTTTTTCTTTAGATGTACAGGGTTATTGTGGCAGTAGTACAGAGTTCCCTGGTACACGCCCTTATACACGAATAGCTTAGGTTACTATGGCACATTTGTCATGACAAGCAATATGGCCATGTTATTATATTCTTTATAGGATATATATTGTAAATTATTAATATGTAATTTATTCAGATTTCTTTAGTTTTTTTTGTTTTTAAGATTTTATTTATTTGACAGAAACACAGCCAGAGAGGAAACACAAGCAGGGGGAGTGAGAGAGGGAGAAGCAGGCTTCCCACCAAGCAGGGAGCCCGATGTGGGGCTCGATCCTGGGTCTCCGGGATCATGACCTGAGCCGAAGGCAGTTGCCTAACCAACTGAGCCACCCAGGCGCCCCAAGATTTCTTTAGTTTTTACCTAAAATCCTTTCTGTGTTTTAGGATCCCATTCAAGGTACTACTTTCTATGTAGCTGACCTTATCTTCTTTGGCTCCTCTTGGTTGTGACAGTTTCTCAGACTTTCTTTGTTTTTGATGACTGTGACATTTGACTACCAGTCAAGTATTTTGTAAATAGTCATCAGTTGGGATTTACCTGATGTTTTTCTCACGATTAGACTTGGGTAATTTGGGGGGTTGGTGGGGAGAGAAGACCATAGAGCTGTAATGCCATTTCCGCTGCCCATCAAGGGTGCATACTACGGACGTGACCTGTCACTGTTGATGTTTATCTCAATCACTGGACTCAGTCAGTGTGTTTCAGGTTCCCTCTCTCTGAAGTTACTCCCCCCCCCCGCCCGCTCCCTTTCTGTATTCTTACTCTGGAAGGAGGTCTCTGTGCACAGCCCACACTTACGGAATGGGAGGTGGGCTCCACCTCCTTGCGGTGGAGTAGCTACGTAAATATTTGTAATTCTGCATGGAAGATTCGTCTGCTTTTCCCCCATTTGCTTATTTATGCAGTCTTATGTCAATATGAACTCACTGATAGTCTCTTATACTTTGGGTTATAAGCCAGTATTCATCTTTTGACTCAAATTGCTCCAGTTTTGGCTGTTGGAAGCTTTTCAGTGGGCACCTACATCCACTGGGCCTTCAACATCCCCATCACGGTCGGGTGTTTGTTTGTGCTTTTAGCTCATCCTTACTCTCTGACACTAGGTGCTCCCGGTTCAGCTTGCTGATTTCCTGCCCGAGTTCTAAAATCAGCCATTTCTCCAACGAGAGATTGTTCCTTTTACTGGGGGATGGGATTAGGAACCAAGATCTGGATGTTGGGTGTGCTCACTGCTGTTGGACGTCATTGCTTCCAGGCCCTCTCAGCTGCTAGCACGAGGAAAATATGTGCACAGAATAACCTGGGTATATATGACCAACTGTGTGTGTAGGAAGGTAGATACGAATCCATGCTGATGTCTCCAACTCTGATCCCTTCCTCCCTGGACGCCCACCTGCTGCCGTCCCTTTACTTGATCGCTTCAATGCCAGTATACATTTATAGCACTTCCAGAATGTTTAATCCATACCCTCTGGGAATCAACTCTATCAGCTAGAGTGTAGTGCTTATGTACAGGTTCTCATGCTTAGTCTTACAGTCTTCACTCGTTCCCAGTTACTTAGGTCAACCCTTATTCCCCACCCCGACCTAATGTAGTAAGGTGGTTTTTTGTGTTTGTAACACATTTGGTTTTATCCATCACATTCTGCATTTCACCCTGGGATCCCCCAATCTCCTAAATGACTTGTTTACATTTTTATGTATACATTAAGGTTACTCTTGGGGCTCTGCAGTCTTACAGGTTTTGACAACAGCTTGATGTTCTGGGCTCACCATTACCGTATCACACAGAATGGTTTCACTGTCCTAAAAAACGTCCCTGTGCTGCACCTATTCAAATCTCTCCCCTCTCCCTTGCCTGGCAGCTCTTCTCTTTATTGTCTCTATAGTTTTGGCTTTTCCAGGATGTCCTCTAATTGGAATCATACAGTATGTATGTGGCCTTTTCAGATTGACTTCCTTCCCTTAACATTGTGCATTCAAGATTCATCCATTCTTTGGTACCTTTTTGTGGCGTGGTAGCTTGGCTTTCATCAGTGAGTAATAGGCCGTTGTCTGGGTGTTTATCCCTTCCCTTATTGTGGGGCAGTTTTGGCAATTATGAATCAGGTGCAATAAATGTTTGTGTGCCGGTTCTTTGTGGACACAAGTGTAGACATTACTCGGGTAAGTCTCTAGGAGTGTGATTGCTAGATTGTGTGGTAAGACTCTACCCATCTTTTCAGGTTCTCCCTGGACTGACTTCTCCTCTGAAGCATATAAACTTCTCAAATCTGAGAATCCCTTCTGTAGGGAACAGAAGTTAAACCCTTGAATTTTTAGCTCACTCTCCTCCTCCGCAGTACCCAGCCTCTTCTTTCGCAGCTGGGCTTCTCAAAGAATCGCACCCGCTGACTTTTATTCCCCAGCCCGTCTCCGTTCAGCCTACACATACGTGTGGGGGTTTGTAACTGCCTACACATCAGACCTCTGCTGCCACCAGACCTTCTGCTTGCTCTGTGAAAGATCACTGGGAAAGGGGGTCTCTTCAGCTCTCCTCCTTGACCTTTTATGGCATTTGACACTTAACCACTCCCTTCTTGAGACCTGTGACCACTCTTCCTGTTGGTGTTTGCCTCTACCGCTCACTCTCTCCCTAGGTGATTTTATCTGCTCTCCTGGCCTCTAGTTTCTGCTGTGACTAAGACACATCTTTATCTCAGCCAGTCATTACAAAACTTGTGATCTGTATCCAACTGCCTATTAGACGTCCCCCTCCCATCTGAAACGTGTTCAAACTTCACTCACTTTTCCCCTTTCAAACCTCCTGCTAAGCTCTCTAATTTGGGGAAAGCATCCCCTGAGTCAGAAGCCTAGGCTTCATCTTTGATTACTCCTTTTCCCTTCTATCCCAACCCCACCTGTAATTGAGACCTGTTGATTTTACTTCTTTTCTGTCTTTCATGTTAACCCAGGAGAATGCCTTGATTTTAGAAGCTCATTGCCTGGAATGGATGGCGGTCTCCAGCCAGTCTCCTTATTCTGATCTTCTCATCTACCAAAGTAATGCCTTAGCTATTTGTGTTGTGCCCAAAGGAAAAAACCTTCAGTCTAGCTATATCTTGGCTCTGGATGCCCAGAAGCTGGGCACTTCTCCCTGACTGACCCTTGTGCTCACTCATCCCACCGCACCTTCACTTCATTCCAGCAGGTAGGGACATTGGCAGGTTGTTTTGCCTGGAGACCGGCCCTTTCCTTGTATTCTTCTAACCACTATCCTGCACCGGGTAAATCGCTACTCATGCAGGGCGTATTGGCACCACAAGCCTTACGATGGAAAATAGCAGCCCTCTGCTCTGTAGCTCTCCTGCGATCGGTACTTTTAACTGTGTTAGCTGGGTTGCTTCTGGTCTCTGCCTCCGTATTCCTAAATACATCCTCATGAGGCTACTTTCCACCAGCCCCCCTCCACTGCTCCCATTCTTCACTTTTCTCTTCCTAAGCATGTCTAAGAATAGTCTGAACTCAGTCTCCACCTTCTTACCTTCCGTTCACTTTCCGGGCCGCTACAATAAGGAGTAAATCCAGAAAAAGATGACATTGACCCAGCACAGAGAGGGGAAAGCTATCCCCGAGGTGATGCCAAAAGAAGGCTTGGCCCAGTAGCTGTGCAGAAGGCCTGGAGAAGTTGGTCCCTGTGGGAGTAGGAAGAGGGGGGCTCTCGGAAGGACATATTCAAGGGGAAATGGAATACTCTGACTCACTTCCAGGAAAAACTTGACTCAAGGAATTCCAGGAAAAGTTGTACAATGATGAAAGTGGACCATGGCTTCACTGAGAGTAATAAACAAAATGTGGCAATAATACAAACACTTCTGCTCTATTTTTTAATGCTGTCCTATGACTAACTTGAAAGGATGAGTAGGGGGAGTAGAAAGGCTAAAACTGCTTTTCCCAGGAAGTTAGCGGATTGTTAGAATTCGCTTCAACTCCCTCACATTGGATATCTGCACTGGTTTCTCTATCTTCATTTTCTGAATTTCCTCCCTATTTTTGGTGAGGCATACAGTCTAGTAGTTTCCTGAGAAAAGAGCCTTGGGAGATACATTTTTTGAGACTTTGCATCTGAAAATATCTTGATTTTTTTTTTTAGAAGATTTTATTTATTTGACAGAAACATAGCGAGAGAGGGAACACAAGCAGGGGGAGTGAGAGAGGGAGAAGCAGTTTCCTGCTGAGCAGAGAGCCCGATGTGGGGCTCGATCCCAGGTCTCCGGGATATGACCTGAGCTGAAGGCAGTCGCCCAACCAACTGAGCCACCCAGGCGCCCCTAAATATCTTGATTTTATCATCGTTCTTGGTAATTTGACTAAATCAGAATTCTTGGTTAAAACCCATTTTCCCTCAAAAAATGTGAAGGTATTGCTACCTTGTCCTCTTTCTTTAGTGCTGTTGAGAAAATATCATCCTTTATGTTTCTCTTCTCTCAGGAAGGTTTTGTGATTATGTGCCTTGGTTTATAGCTCTTCATTTGTTACGCATTTGGGATGAACCCGTTCAGTCTGAAAATTCATGTCCTTTGAATTCTTGTCCTGGAAATTTTTCGTGTAATGTGTGATATTTGATAACTTCCTCTCCTTCTGTCGTTACATCTTCCTTCATTGTATCTCTTCTGGCGCTTTTATTAGTCAATTTGTTCCTGAATTGGTTTTTCTCTCTTCTCTCTCTCATTTGCTGGCCTCTCATTTAAGGCAATAAGATACAGAAGTGGTTGAGTCCTGGACCAGGACCTTATGGGCTTAGAGGGCATCTGAGTTAGGGGGCTGCAAGTGTCGTTTTACTTTCAGAAGCATCTTTTGAAGAACAGTGAATTCAATAATGACATCTTATATGAATGCACATATACCAATGATGTGGGGAAGTTAGCAGTTTCCTTCTAGAAGACTGTTCCTCTTAGTATTTAGTTATTACGATATAGATAATTTTTGCTAAGTAAAAAGACTGACCTTATTCTGTGAAACGTGATTTAGTAAGTTTCCTTTTTCACTTACTGGCTAGACATGCACAAAAGAGATTTTACTTTTTGAAGGTAACCTAAAACTTTAAAAAAAAAAAAAAGTGTGAGAAGAGGAAAGATTAGGGAACTAGCTTCCATGGAGAATGTCTTGGGGTCATACAACTATGCGTTCCTACATTATCGTCCCTTTTGAAGGTATATGACTTGCAGATTATTTTTAAACGTTTCAGGATACTAGTGAACCTCCAAATTTGGAAACAGCTGGGTCCTTCTCTTTAGCAACCACTTTTTACCTCTCCTCTGCACTATCAATTGATATTCAAAGTACCTCTTATTGAGTTTCTTGTATTATCCTCTTCCTGCTGTGTCCCATCTAAGCAGTGAACATTTGATGTTTTCAAGTTTCTCATAAGCCAGATATTATCGCCCACGGATGGGTTTGTGACAGAGCCTGTGGGCAGGTGTGCGGCTTGCCGAAACCAGGGTGGCCGTGAGGGGAGGGAACAGGCCCACAAGCATGGAGTTGCTAAGGGAATTCTATTACTGATTTATCTTCAAAAAACAGAAGGAGCGAATAGAATCAGAGTGTGATAATTTAGCAAACAGTCTTAAACTAGCAAAGGTACGCTTTGCAGTTACTTGTAATACTGTTCTTCGGGCTATAATCAAGAACTAAGAAACAATCATTCTGACGCCGTGTCCTTTGGAAGTGAACAGATGGCAAGTCAGCAAACTGTCGTAGGCGAGTGTAGATATGGGTACTTCGTGAGGGGCCAGCGATATTGAGTCATTCTGACCTGAATTCTGCGTGATTCTTTTTTTTTTTTAAGATTTGTTTGTTTATTTATTTATTTATTTATTTGACAGAGAGAGAGAGAGAGATCACAAATAGGCAGAGAAGTAGGCAGAGAAAGAGGGGAAGCAGACTCCCCGCTGAGCAGAGAGCCTGATGTGGGACTTGATCCCAAGACCCTGAGATCATGACCTGAGCCGAAGGCAGAGGCTTAACCCTCTGAGCTACCCAGGCGCCCCGAATTTTGCATTAATTCTTAACCAAAATTCTGGCTGAAAAGTTCAGGGCTATTATTCCTACTTTCAGTTTTTATTTTAATTTTTCTAAATAATATATGTACATAATTATAAAATCCACAAAGTGCTCAGAGGCTGATAGCAAATTCAAATAGCCCTCTGCCTCACCAGCCTTGTTGCCCAAAGGAAAACACATTCAACTCTCATAACTGACTTTTTATGGCTTTTGAATTCTGGCTCATAAGTTATTTCTTGACTTATTATTTGTAGACATGTTTCCAATGATTTTCTATTTTGGGAGAGGAGGATTTAGCTCTCTTATCCCAGCTCCTGTCTCATTTCTCCCTCCAACTCTTGTGAACTATTTACATCAAAATTTTGAGTTGAAGCAGTCATACTTAACTAGGACATAAATATGACTTTTGCACAATCCAGGTAGTAAATTAATGGTTATTTTTTAATGACCATTTGGGTTTTTTAGAGTTAATAATTATTGCCCAGTTGAAAAAAATTGTTTAATGTATGTACCTATTTAAGATCTTTCTAATTTCTCCATTGGTGTTTATCTGCCATTTAGTATTTTTCCCCAGGTCGGTCATATCCGTGAATCTGTGGGTTTTGTATTTTTCCTGGTGTCCTCCCCCAATCTGGACTGGTCACTTGCTAGGCCGGCTGCATGGTGCCCTAATTTTTAGAGTCCCTACTTTCTACATTCTCACTTTAGCAAGATACGTCCTCCGGGTGCTCATGTAATTGAAAGTTGAGGGATGAGTGAAGTCACATCCAGTGCTGGCAAAGGAGAATCGTGGCAGGCCCATTCCTGTCCTTCACGGTTGCTGCGACAGGGAGGCGTTGCCGGACGGACGAGGCTGCGGCGGAGGCCGTGTGCCCTTCAGGCTGACGCCTGGCCTTTACATCATGGGGAGGAGCAAAGGGCGAGGGCCTCCTGCCTCCTTATCTTGACACGACTGTCCGGCTGCCGCTCGGGCTCCCATTGCTTCTGCCCCCAGTCGGGCGGCCCACGTCGGGCATTTGGGAGTGAAGGAGGCCTCGGGTCTCCAGCACACTCCCCGGGGAGCACGGGGAGCTTTGTTCCTGGGCTGGCTTGCACACACTGGGGGGCATGTGGAGGGGAGAAGGGTCCCAGGGGGAGGTTGGAGCAAGAATGAAGGGGAACCCCTGCAGCAGGGAGTGAGCTCTGAGGAATTGTTGATCAGGCAGTTTTCCTGCTCTGCCCTCCTACCTCATCTGGCTTTGCTTTCCTTTCTAAATCAAATTGTGAGGAGCAGGGCTCACAGAGACCACGGCTCAGTGTCGGCGGGCAGGGCCGAGAGGAGGTTCTGGGCAGGATCAGAGCGAAGCTGCTCACAACACTGCCTTGATCTCGCCCACATCAGGGGGCACCCCCCCCCCCCCGCTTGCCAGCAGCCTTTCCAGCGCCTCCGTGGACAGTGACATCTGAGCCAGACAGCAGAAGGCAGCAGAGCCCCCTCCCGCGGTTCTGGAAGCCACAGGTGGGAAATGAAGGTCCCCGGAGGGTGGTGCTTCCTCGGGAGGCGCGGCCGAAGGGTCCTGCCCGCCTCTTCCCGGCTTCTGGCTGCTGCTGGCCGCCCTGGGCATTTTCTGACTGAGAGACTTAACTCCAGTTGTCATCACGCGGCGTTCTGTCTCCGTGTCCCTTTTCTCCTCAGGACCTTGTTGGCTTCAGGGCTCACCCTGCTCCAGCATGGCCTCATCTTGACTCCTTATACCTGCAAAGACTGTCTCCAAATAAGATCACATTCTGAGGTGTCAGAAAGGACATAAATTGGGTGTGTGTGTCGCGGGGTGGGGACACTACTCAACCCAGCACAGTAGCTTCAGTAAGTGAATGCTTCTGTCACTCACAGAAAAGTTCCAAGATAAGCGTCTGGCGGTGGCCAGCTGAAGGTAGCAGGCCCCCAGAGGCTGCCCTCTGATAGCCCTTCTGTCGTCCTCAGCGCGTACCTTCCACTTCGTGGTGTGTGAAGGCTGCTTAAGTTCCATCCATCACATCTGCCTTCCACCTTCAAGAAGGAGAAAGGGGAGAAGAAGGGTTCACATGGAGCGTGCCAACCATCCTTCACACCGCGATGCAGTATTTCTGCTTATATCACATTGGATAGGACTTTGTGGATGAGGCTGGGGACATAGCCTTTTTTCAGACAGCTCTGTGTGCCGCTCAACCTTGGTAGTTCCTTTTCTGAGGAAGAGAGTGGACAGAGGTTAGGGGGGCAGCCAAGAGTCTTCCACGATCGGGGTGGCCTTGTCCGGCTTCCCCACATCATGTGCAGTAAGTAGATTCTTAGGGGAATCTCCAGAAGTTTCTGTGTTTCTTAAGTGACTCTCTAAATGTCTGGATAGTGTTTTCTCTCAAAAACCGATGTATATTTGTGGGACTCAGATGGCGCTTGAGAACTCCTGAAGTGACTTCTTTTTTTAAATGAAATTCAGAACTCTAGAAACTCAGGGAGAGTTGTGATGCTTCATGTCTATCCTTGTGGAAGCATGACTATAAAACAGCCCCGGCCTCCCTTACCCTGCGCAGGGCTCCCCCAGTCTGGAGAAATGAGTCCCCGGAGCTTCCTGCCTCCCGGCCGCAGCATCCCCGTGCTGCTCCTCCGCGCCCTTCCCGGGTGGGCTCCCGTGGACACAGGGCTGCTGCCACAGGAGTCCGCACGTTCGCAAAGAAAACAAAAGGGAAGAACTTTTTTAGGCAGAGACACTACCTTTGCTACAAATAAAACCTTCGGCCCCATAGGAAGTGTTCAGGAGGCTGGGACAAGGATGGAGGCAGACACTTCTCTCTCCTCGCGTATCTGCCTGGCCCAGTGAGTCATCCGCTTCGCTCTGACGCGTGGCCTGAGCCACCTCGCTTCTGCTGTTCCAAGTGTTCCAGCTGAGGTGAGCCTCCCCTCAACAAAGAGGGTGTTCCCCAGTTTCTCTTCAGAGTTCGGTCTTCTCCCTGGCCTCGGTAGCACGAGCGGGTGTCAGCGCCTCCCCCAGCTTGCAGGATTTTGGCGCGCCTTGTGCAGGAGGCTTCCCAGTAGGAAGGGCATGGTCGTGTTCCCGTGCACGGTCGTGTCCCCGGGCATGGTCGTGTCGCGGTGCATGGTCGTGTCCCCGGGCATGGTCGTGTCCCCGTGCACGGTCGTGTCCCCGGGCACGGTCGTGTTCCCGGGCACGGTCGTGTTCCCGGGCATGGTCGTGTCCCCGGGCACGGTCGTGTCCCCGTGCACGGTCGTGTCCCTGGGCATGGCGAGAGCCTGGGAGGTTGGGGCGAGTGCGTTGCAGGGGTGCAGGAGGCGGGGAGGGCATCTGCAGTGGTGGGGCTGCTTCTCCTGAGCATCTCCCTGTCATGTGTTCCTTATCTCAGAGTAGAGAACATTCTGAATGGCCCGGCCTGGAGGAGGCTGGCCGCCTCACCGAAGAATCCTCCTTTTTCTTGAAGAAATAAAAACGGATAACTTTCTCAGATTCTCTGTAGACCTGGTGATGGACAGTGGCTGATAAGGCCCCTGAGAGCACACCCCTCAGCAACAGGGCTGCTGTACCATTCCACACTGGGCGACTTCTCACCGACTGTATTATTTTCATGACAACTCCGCAGGGATGAAGGCCATGCTTGGCCTCTAAGCGATTAGACAGATGCGTGTTTCCCGGCACAAATAAACCTTTCTCAGACAGGCCCTCTTACGGTTTCCCCCGGCCACCCACACAACCCCACGTTCTGAATAGCAGCTTCCTTCCTGCTAACGACAGACCTTTGGGGGCAGACCCAGAAGTAGTTTCCCCTGGGAGGTGCATCAGTCCTACCGTGCTCGGCGGTGGCCCCAGCCAGCCGATCTGTGTTGAAATCGCGCCTCTTCCCAGAGCCTAAAGGGGAAGGAGAGGCTGGAGCAAGATGCGGAACTTCTTTATGAAGCAAGTCGATTTGGAAATACTAGGTGAGGAGGGAATAGGGCTCTAGCTTGCTTTTTTCAGCGTTAAAAGCTGTCCTCTCCCTGCATTTCTGCAGAGAGGAAGTATTTGAGCCAAACTGTCATTCGGTTGTTGACTTTGGCAGATTGAAAAAAATATTTAGAGAAATGACATATTTGTATACCAGTTACCCATTGATGAAGTATTTCTTAAATGCTTACCATTCCGTTAGGCACTATGATAAACGGTACATCAGATGTCTCAAAAGTGTCTCTAGAATATCTAAACAATAAAGCTAGTAAACAGATGAAGGTGAAACTGGCCAAAAAGAAACCACAATCAGAGCTCAGGGGAAAGGTTTGCTTTCTGACTTCTAGAGCCATATTAAAACAAAGAAGTCCAAAGCATGACCACTCTCATCCACACAAAACTCCCGATGTTTCAGCCATGGCTCCTGTCACGCGTCGGCGGTGGGTGACAGCCTCGGTTCTGAGTCCCTGCAGAGTGCAGGCGGAGAGGGGCCACGGGGCAGCCACACTCAGGGGACAGAGCTGTGACTCTGAATTTCACGTGACTCTCGGGAATCTGAAACATGTCATTTTAGTGACGTATTTTAAAATCCTTAGTCCAAGATGAGTGCTTGTCTAGAACATTTGCTCCAAGTTGTAAGACCTGGGGTATAAAGAAGCTTAAAGATCCTGCAGACTGTGCTCCTCCCAACCTCTGGGGTCCTTCTGTGAACAGGACCGAAAGGCCTTCAAATCCCCTCCTCTCCGTACAGGAGCTCCATGGGAAGAGGCATCCCTATCCCCTTCTTTTCACACACGTCCTCTGCTTTCCAGCGCCCAAGTTATAATTCTGTTTAACGAGAGGGATGTAGACATATCTGGGATAGCACATCTGCCTTCGGCTCAGGGCATGATCGGGGGTCCCGGGGTCGAGCCCTGCTCTGCCCCACCCCCCACCCCAAGCCCGTGCTCGCTCTCTCACTCTCTCAGACAAATAGAAATCCTTTTAAAAACAGAAAGCTTGGGGGTCTTTGAGGGGAAGGGGAAGGGTGCACTTGTGCTACTTCGGTCCCCGTTCGAGCATGCACGCCTGGACGCCTGCGAGGCGGCACCGTCGGACTGTGCACTGAAGTCCACTTGCTGCGTGGCTGGAACAGAAGAGCATCGATCCCCATGCCCGCCGTGCTGTGAGCCCCGGTCCCCCGTGCCCGCCGTGCTGTGAGCCCCGGTCCCCCGTGCCCGCCGTGCTGTGAGCATCGATCCCCTCTGCCCGCCGTGCTATGTGCTTTCCCCCTGGCCATCCGCACAGCCCCACGTTCTGAATACCAGCTTCCTGATGGCCTCCTCAGCTACTGTGAGGCGCCCTTAGCCCCTGGACTGGGACTCAGCTCTTGCCTTTTCTTTAACCCCCCACATGCCGTCCTTCCCTCTTGTCCTGAACTGTCCTTCTATCTGCGCAGTGCCCAGGCAAGGCCCCAGCCACAACCACGGGATGAGCGCAGAACACGACACCATCTAGAAATTCATTCCCCAGCTAATTCTTGAAGCCATCTTTAAGCAGCCAGGGCCTTGGAAGAGCTTAAAAGCTCTTCTCAGATCCCATCTAGAAACTCCCCAGCAGCCGATCCATGATTTAGCTTTCTTTTTAGTTTTAAACATTTTATTGCAAAAATAACCCATGATTCAGAAGGTCTGGAAAACCCTTTATTATGTTGGATATTTTTGCTGTCCTAATGGGGGACTTTTTGTTTTTTGTTTGTTTGTTTTTAAAGATTTTATTTATTTATTTGACACAGAGAGAGATCACAAGTAGGCAGAGAGGCAGGCAGAGAGAGAGGAGGAAGCAGGCTCCCCGCTGAGCAGAGAGCCCGATGCGGGCCTCCATCCCAGGACCCTGAGATCATGACCTGAGCCGAAGGCAGAGGCTTAACCCACTGAGCCACCCACGCGCCCTATAATTGGGGTCTTTTTGATTGGTAAGTAACCTCAGTGCCTTGGGTCAGGACCTCAACTTGCTGATAATGTCATAATTGTTTTTTATAGACTCCCTTTCTTTTAACTGTGGAAAAGTTCTATTTAAGCAAAGGCATATGAAACAAATTAAGCTCATACTTTTGATATTTGGGGTTAAGTTGAGGTGACCAGTATCTATTTGACATTTTAAGAACTTGTAATTTTAAGAGAATGCAGAAAATGTGAGTATCCCGTGGACTGACTTTGTAGTCCCACAGTGAACTTGGGATTTGACCTAAAAGGTGCAATTTTATGAAGATTGTAAGCAACATGGACACATCTAAAAGAATTTAAGATTCACCATATTTAGTTGGTTGTTTGGGAGGGTTTGTGAGCAAACCAAAGTGTTCAGAAGTATAAAATAGGGGCGCCTGAGTGGTTCAGTCGCTAATCCCCTTCGGCTCAGGTCATGATTCTGGAGTCTCCGATGGAGCCCCACGTCGGGCTCCCTGCTCAGCGGGAAGCCTGCTTCTCCCTCTCTCACTCCCCCTGCTTGTGTTCCCTCTCAGCTCCTGGGCTGAGGCTCCTGGGCCGGGACATGGGGCGAATGGGCTTCTGTGGGAATCAGATGCGCGTTAGAGCGCCAGGAAAAAAACAACAAAAAGCCTGCTCCTATATTGGCATGAAAGTGAGCTTCCCGAGACCTGCCTGGTGACATTCTGGAGTCGTTCAGGCCTCTGATGTTTCCGGTGGCTCGCTCCTCAATGCCACCCCAGCCTGGGGCTCCGCAGGCTTCAAAGGCCCCGGGGTAAGCCCTGCGCACAGCTCACAGGGGCCACCGCTGCGTTGGGAGACTGGCTTCCCCTACTCTTCTGATGGGAGGGAGCTTCTCGGCCTTGGGGCACACATTCCCAGCGCCTGCTACAGCTGTGACGGCTGACCTCGGCCTATGGTTGAGCAATAAACCCAGTGGTATGCCCCTGCCACTGGGGACGTCAGGGATTGGAGCGGAATCTGTCCCCTAGAGACAAGATCCTGATTTCTGAAACTCAGCTGGAAAGAAGATAATTACCTTCCAACACAGGTCTGTACATAGGAATTGGCTTAAATAGGAGGATTTTGGGGGAGTCCTTAAAGCATTTTTTATTTTATTTATTTATTTATTATTTTTTAAAGATTTTATTTATTTGACAGAGAGAAACACAGCCAGAGAGGGAACACAAGCAGGGGGGTGAGAGAGGGAGAAGCAGGCTTCCCGCCGAGCGGGGAGCCCGATGTGGGGCTCAGTCCCGGGTCTCCGGGATCATGACCTGAGCCGAAGGCAGTTGCTTAACCAACTGAGCCACCCAGGTGCCCCTATTTTTTAAAATTTAAATTCAGCTAATTCACATACAGTGTATTGGTTTCAGAGGGAGAGGTCAGAGATTCATCGGCCTTATATATACACAACACCCAGTGCTCATCCCACCCCGCGCCCCCCTTCATGCCTGTCACGCGGTTACCCCATCACCCCTGCTGCCTCTCCAGCAGCCCTCAGTTTGTTTCCTACGATAAGAGTCTCTTATGATTTACCTCCCTCTCTGATTTCCTTTTATTTTTTCCTCTCTTTCCCTATGAACCTCTGTTTTGTTTCTTAAATTCCACATATGAGTAAATCTTTCTCTGACTTATTTCGCTTTAGCATAACACCCTCTAGTTCTGTCCACATCATTGCAAATGGCAAGATTTCTTTTTTGATGGCTGAGTAATATTCCATTTAATAAGAGGATTAGTAGGGAAGGAGGAGACGCTCTCTGAGCCAGGTCAGACTGGTTTGGTGGGCACTGGAGAGCCCATGTCCTCAGTGCAGGCAGGCCATGGCCCCCCACCATCCATAAACCCGTTCTCAGTTTGTACCCATTTACTCGATTTAGGGAATTACTCCCTGTGGCCAGCAGGATTCCCCCACGGTCCCCAGGATTCCTGGCTCAGCACACACAAAGCTTCCTGTTACTCAGTCTAACACTAATCTAGGTACTGCCATGAAGAGAACTGGCAGATAAAATTAAGATCCCTGATTGGCTGAACTTAGGATAGGGAGATGATCTATGCAAGCCTGAGTCCTTTAAGTTGGGGAGTTTTCTGCGCGGGTCCAGAAGAAAGGGTCAGAGGTCAAAGCATGAGCCAACGCCATGGACCTGCCTCCGAGGCTGACTTGAGGACAGGAGGGGGGCACATGACAAGAACGCGGCAGCCTCTGGGAACCGAGGGTGGCCCTGGCTGACAGCCAGCAGGAAAAAGGGACTTTACTCCTGCTGCCATAGGAGCTGACTTCTGCGATAGGAGTGAGCTTGGAAGCAGGGTCTTCCTCCAGCCTCCTGATGGGAGCTCTGCCTGCGACCGGGATTCCAGCCCCGTGAGACCCTGGGCAGAGGCCCCCGTCTCGCTGTGAGACTTCGGACCTACAGAATCGGGGCGGATAAATGAGCGGTATTTTAAGTCACTGAAATGTGGTGATGCTCCTCCTGTGGGGCTGGAAAGCCGGCCGCCCCCTCATTTACGGTGATTCGTAGCTGATTACATAGCCAAATCAGTTTAGGAGTCTCTCCTTTAGTGACTTCTGCAGCCTCTATAATTACATTTTTAAGGTTTCAGTTTGTTATTTTTTTACTTTTTATTTTGAATTTCAAACTTAACAAAAATATTGCAAAGAGCACAAAGCATTCCCCTCCCCTGCCCCCTATTCCCCACGTTATAGAAGCAGCGTACGGTCGCCCGAAGCTGGAGATTAATGCTGGCACAGTCCATCGCTGTTACACCCTCTGTCCGACCAACGTCCCTCACGCGGTCCGCGGCGCCGTCCAGGGTCACCTGTTCCATCGGCCTCTGTGTCTTCAGCTGCCTTTCAGCAAGAACACGTCCTCAGTCTCTTTGTCTTCCCCGATTTTAACATTTTTGAAGAACTGTTTGCTTGTTATTTTTTTAATGTCCTATATTTTAGGTACCTCGTGTTTCCACGTGGTTCAATTCAGCTGGTGCGTTTTGGGCAAGAACACTACATGTGCGATGTGTCCTCCCCAGTGCATTATATCAAGAGGGACCCGAGGCCGACTGGGTCCATCACTGGTGACGGGAACTTCCATGACGTGGCCAGGGCGGCCTCCAGGTTTCTCTGCCGTAAAGTCCCCATGCTCCCCTTGGTAATCCAGGAGTGACTTGTCGGAGATGCTCTGGTCCCGCCCATCCCCTGCCCCTCGGCACACTGCTGCTCCCTAATCTGAGCACCACGAAACAATGGTGTCTCTGCTCTTGGCCAAATGGTGACTTTCTAGCTCCAGGATCCCTTCTACGTCTATTTGCTAGGGCTCTAATCATTTCCGTAAATTCTAGGATTGCTGAAGAAGGCTCTCCCTCCTTCCCTATGTATTTAGTCGATGGTTATTTATGTCGGTGTGGACTCACGGATTCTCACTTTATTCTGTGGGCCACAACCCACGACTACCACCATTTGTCTCCTTGCTCAGACTGGCTCCGAGGAGTCCTTTCAGCTTGACGTCTGGGGCTTTCGCACATGTCCTTTCCATCCGTTGGTACCTGAGCAAAATGATTACTTAGTTTCTGGCACCACAAGATGCGCTGGGCTCATCTTGTGCTTTCCTGTTCCGGCCCTCCACGGTCTCTTGGTCCCTTTGGTCAGAGACTGGTATTTAGAAACCAACAGCCGGGAGTTAGGTGTGTCCATATAAACTACTCGCAATGTTTACGGTTTTCTCTGATATTGTGGATCGCTGATTCGCTCATAGTTATACAGATACGTGTGCACCTGTGCACAGGCACACACACACACACATACACACACTCACATGTTGGTAATGGACAGTTGAAGAGCTCACCCCACGCAGCTGGATTGCCTTTGTCCCCATGGAAGCTCAGCCCCAACATTCCTGAGCCGGCCCTCACACTCCCACACTGCATGGAGCACATGCTCACTGTCGCTTCTCCCCTCTTCTAGGACCTTCCTCCCACTACCCCCAGGGACCCTGCTTCCAGCTGTAATAATACTAATAGTAATAATAATAGCAGCTATGTTGCATTGAGCACTTGTCCTCTAAGCAATGTGGTTTCAGTGAACCCTTACAGCAGTCCATGAAGACTACATCATGCCTATTTCACAGACAAGACACTGAGGCTCAAAGAGGGTCGTAGAGCCTTGGAAGCTGTGCAGGCATTCTTAGCTAGTCTCTTGTCCCCAGCCCTGCTCTTTGGACACACCCATCCTATGGCTGCAGCTGTAGGTCTGCCTCTTGGCAGAACCCTAGGAACTGGAAAGATGAAGGCAGCAGGAGCTTTAAACAGCTAGGAGCATACCATGCCAAGGGGCATAGAGGGCATGGGGGGCTGCCCAGCAGTGGGGACAGCCGCCACTGGACTCTCCACACTGGGGAATCTGGTGGAGGTGGGACAGGGCTCTCAGGTACTTTATGGGCCCTGTATGTCCCTGTCCCCAGGCACATCTCTTCCTTCCTTCCTCCTTCACACACTCTTTACCACTGTTCCCTGGCTTAGATCGAAAGGCTCCTTCTTCCTATGGCCCGAATCTCTTCATTGGAGAAGAAACCTTACATTCTACAACTAGAGAGGAGGGGCTTGAAAATGCAAATACCTGCTAAGGAAAGGCTGTGGGAGGGAGGGATTTCTGAGGTAGAAACTGTGAGATCTTTTCTAATGCAGTGTCCTCCTCCCTTTGGAGAGAACATGAAAGCCTTCAGTTTGGCCTATGAAGTGGAAAGAAATCTGGGAAGGGGGCCCATTGCTTGCTGCAGTTGACAGCCAGAGGCTATGGGCCTGGCTCTTCCTGCCGCAAGAACCCGGGTGGGGGTGGCACCCAGCGGGGCATCCACGCCAGAGGAGAAGCGTGGCTCGCACCCTGGGTGAAAGGATCCCCAATTCTGATCCAGTTCCCAGAGGGCCCTCACCCCACAGCCCAGTTCCCAGCATCTCCCTGGGTCTCTTAGAGCGTGCGGCACCGGGAGAACTAGGGACATCCTTATCAACTGAGAAGCACACTCACCTTGCATATTCTTGCACCACACCCTAGACTTACTAAATCAGAAACTGCCCCAGGGCTCAGCCAACTGTCACAGACCCCACCCTCCCGCCCGCTCTCAGGCCCCAGCCAGCTCCAGTGTGCCCTGGTCCGCGGGACCTCAGTGACCAGATACGCTGTTGATGGTGAAAATTCTAGAGTAACTGGGGCCTGGAGGAACAGCAAGCCCTCACAGTTTACCCCTTGGTTCCGGCCACTAGACGAGACTGCCAGACTCCAATCTGATGTGTGAAGAGCTCCTCAGAAGAGTGGGGTTAAGTCAATAGTCATTAGACAACAGAAATGTCGGGGGGCACAAGTGGGAGTTCAGAGAGTAACGACAAAATGACTTCCCTCTGCGACTCCCTCTGTATTGTGGAAACAGCACCTGGGAACATAGTCCTCATTTTAAATAGTTTCACTTCTTGCCTCCACGTACCCCAACCCATTTCCCCAGCCCATACTGGGGCCTGGCTTCCACCGATGAGCTCATTCTTGAGCAAATCCAATTTTTCAGGCCCTTGGGTTCTCTGCTGTGCGAGCTTGCCGTGGCCGCTCCTTCCCCGGTGCCCAGGACAAGCAAAAACACTCTCGGGGGTTAGGAAATGTCAAGGTCAACCCTCCTCGGCGGGCTCTGATGGGGAGTGAAAGAGCAAATGTCCCCAGATTATTAACGACAACACCCAGCGTCTGAGAGGGCTGCTCGCCAAAACGACAGAAACAAGACAGCGATGAGCCCCATGCCCTTGTTCGTCTATAGCATGATGCTCAAAGGGGGGGATCAGGCTCCATGTGTCCGAACAGGTTTTCCTCACAACGCTTCTGATACCCCGTGTGTGGGGCTTCCGCACCACCACGCAGTGGGCTCGGGGGCCTGCCATTTGGGTCGGTTCTGACTTGACGCCCTGCGCTCAGCACAGACCCCCAGGGAAGGTGAGGGCTCGGCCCCACAAGGCCGCCCCCCCCACTGCAGATGCCAATGCAGCTGCTTCGTGCCCAAGTACCCGCTCTTCTGTCCCACTTGGCTGTGAAGTCAGGGGTCTCCCCGACTTTCCCTCTCTTGGGTTTGAGAATTTGCTAGAACTGCGCCCAGAGCTCAGAAAAGTGCTTTATTTGTTATTATCAGTTTCGACTCAGGAAGAGCTGAACGGAAGAGACGCCTAGGACAAGGTAAAGAGGACAGAGGCGGGCGGACCTTCAACGCCGCGAGCACGCTGCCCTCCCAGCACCTGCACGTGCTCACCGACGAGCTCTCTGAATCTCGTCATTTTGGGGGTTTTTATGGAGGTTTCATTACATTGGTATGCCTGACCACTGGTGATCTGACTCAATTTCCAGCCCCTCTCCCCTCCCTGGAGGTGGAGGGGTGGTGCTGAACATTCCAACCCTCTCAGCGCGATGCAGTGTTTCGGCCTCGCCCGAAAGCTGCCCACGTGCACCCCACCCACCAGTCATTTCATTGATAGCCGTGTGCCAGGAACGGGGGACAAAGACCAAATATATATTTCTTACCGGATCACAATCTGCCACGTGAGTCCACAAGGCAGGGAAGGTGTCAGGTACAAGGAAGAGAGGCCCACCCACCTCAAAGTGCATGTCCTCTGGCTTCACTGTGACTCACAGCTGAACGAGTCTGAGATGTGCAGTCTTGCCCACTTTATCTGGCCTGAGATAAAATGTGCTTTCCTTGCAATGAGTCCACGGAGTAAAGTGCAAGTTCACCAAGTGCTGCAGTTGTGGCACGGAAAAGAGTAGAGAGAGCTGACAGTGTCTCAGAGCACTGAATCTGGCCCCTTCCCCGCCCCACCCCCAGCCCTCACTTCCTTTTCCTCTTACACAGACTGACACCTACACTCATGAGGCCTGTGGCACAGGAGCTGAGGTCTGAGAGCTCGTGATCCCAAACTCCAGCCAGGCCCGTGCAACAGTGTCTTTCCAGAAGGCTCTATTGGGGCTATGTCCCAAGCCAACTGAAAATACCTTGTCTGAACTAAAAATTACCTCCTCCTCCCCAGACATGGATGGGCTCCTTTGAATGTGGAGCAGGAGTTTGGACTACTACCCATCAAAGAGAGCAGGCCAGAAAACTGATTCTAAGAAATGATTAAAAATGGACAACCCTGGGGTGCCTGGGTGGCTCAGTTGGTTGAGCCACTGCCTTCGGTTCAGGTCATGATCCCGGAGACCCGGGATCGAGTCCCACATCAGGCTTCCTGCTCAGCGAGAAGCCTGCTTCTCCCTCTCTCACTCCCCCTGCTTGTGTTCCCTCTCTGGCTGTGTTTCTCTCTGCCAAATAAATAAAATCTTAAAAAAAAAATGGACAACCTGCTGGCTCTGAGTTTTCAGTTCACCTGGATGGTTTTTTCACTACATAGAAAGTGGGGAAATATGCTATTTGCATGAGCGTCTTAAATATTAGATCAGGAGATTGTTCCTAACACCATTTCTTCAAACTACAATATAAAATAGCACTTTCCACAGGAATTAACTCTCAGCTGAACAGAATGATGGCCTGTCCGTGAGATATTAGATCCCATCAAATAATCAAGCATTTCTCAGGTGTTGACCTCTACAGAGGCAAAATGAGTACTAATGTGAGGAATGGCCTCCCTCCTCCATCTCTGTAGGTTACAGTTCCTCAAGTCCCATCATTTTAATTATTTTTGACATATTTAACGATCGGGTCCTGTCGTAGGTTCCCGGGGAAACAGCAGGGGCCAAAGGAGAGAAAGAGAATATTTGTCACGGGTCCTAACTGCTGGTTTGCTGCGGGGGCATAATAAAGCGGGGCAGGAGCCCGGGAGTGGGAAGGGTTTAGGGTTTCGAACAGGGGTGGCCCGGGGCTACTGGAGAGGCACCTCGCAGGGGTGACTCCCTCCCTCCCTCCTTTCATTTCAGTTCACGCCGGCGAGCCCCTTGAGCCGCGCCCCTCCCTGTGCCTGAGGACGCAAAGATAAGTTCGAGGTCAAGTTCCCCCAAGCCTTCCTGGGAGCGCGTCCCCGAACCCCCGAGGGGGCCGACGAGGGGGCCCGCCGCCGCCCTGCTCGGGAGCAGCTGGCCCGCGGCGCGCCGGCAGCGCGGGGGTTAAGCGGCTGGGGCCGGCCCCGCCCCCGAGGCTGCGCCGCCCGCCGCGCCGGGTCCTCCCTCCGCCGGTGACGCGCCCGCTTTGTCCAAATATGTCCCCTTCCCCCCGCCCCCGCCCGGCGCCCGCAGGCGCCCCCGAGCCGCGGGGCTGGCACTCGGACGTCGCCCGGCCTCGGAGTCCCGGGCCGGCCCCGCGGGGCGCCCCCCTCCGCGATGCCCTTCCGGAAAGGTAGGCGCCGCCCCCGCGAGCCCCCCGCCCCGCCGCCCCCCGCCGCAGGGGTCCCCGCGCCCCGCCGCCCCACGTGCCCGCGCCGCCGCCAGTGTCGCGCCCCTCGGAGCCGAGCCCCGGGCGCGCGCGTTCAGGTGCGGGGGGGGGGGGGTGCGGGAGCGGGTTCGCGCGCGGCCGGGGGGCCAGCGGGGGTGGCAGCTTCTCCGCGTGGGGTCGCGGTCGCGCACTGGGTGGCGGGGGTCCGGGGGAGGGAAGGCAGGTCTGTGTGCGAGGGCTGCCGCCGCCTTTCCGGTCTCACGCTTGGGAGGTCCTCTGACCACCCCGGAGCCTCAGGTTCTTCTTTGGCAGAATGCACAGGAATTGGACGACTGCGTGGGGACCGGTGGGACAGTGGGCGGAAAAGCAAACCGACGGGAGGTGCGGGCGCCCGACCTAGGGAGGCGCCCTCCAGGAAGACCTTCCGTCGCTGGGCCCCCTGCTTGGCGCACCCCACCTGCCCCACCTGCCGGGAGGTGTCAGCGAGCCCCGGGTGCTCCTCTGGCCCCCTGCTCCCCCCTAAAAGGGGGCCCTTGTATTATTTGGCCTCATGTAGGGGAAGGTGATGGAGGCCCTGATGCCTCTCAGTCAGTGCAGGGCTCGGCTGGATCGCTCGCCGGGGCTCGGTTTTACTTTGCAATCAGAGCTGACTCCTTCCCTGTTTTATTCCGGCTGGAGGGGCTTGGGCTCTGGTGACCCACTGTCCCTCAAAACCAAGGCTTCTGCACCCCCACGTGGGTACCCTGTGCCTGGTGAGAAGTAAGGGAGAGGAGGCCTGCACTCCCTCCCAGGTGCCTGGGACTGAGCTGTGTGGCCCTCTCCCTGTTCCCTCTGTCCCTGTCCTCTTGCCCTCTTTTCCCTTCCCTTGTAACTCACATTACTAGGCTAATGCGGTGGCCCTGCTGCCTGGGTGGCCTTTGTCCCCTAAGTGGAGGTTGCTACGATGCCACTAGGAGCTCGGGGTTGTGAGCACTCCCCATGGTCCTCGCTCAGCTGATGACGTTTAGTCCCATGGTTGCTGTCCTTAGGGCCTCCGGGAGCTCCTGTGTCACCTGGTGCCCTTGCCTGGAGGTCCCCTCCGCTCTCACCTGACCTTCGCATATGTGCCCGGTTCACCCCTTCTTCACGCTTGTTTCCCTGCAGGGGTGGAGGGGAGGGGAGGAAGAGCACGGGGGCTTATGCGCCAAGGCTGAAAGAAATACCTGGGCTGCTGAATGACATTTTCTGTGTGGAGATTGCCCTCGACGGCGGCATTCGCCAGTCACGGGGGACCAGACATTTTAAGCCGCTAAGTGTTAAGCTTTTTTCAATGAAGAGAACGTTGCCGCTGCAAGGGAAGATGGTCCTCCATTCTGTGGATGCCGTTTCCTGAAGGTCCCAGGATGGGAGGAACAGTCGCAGCTGCGTTTTCCGGAAGCACTGGTGGTCAGCCAGGGACCCTGGGGGGCTTGGAGTCCCAGGACGGGCTTCCCCGCTTAGGGGAGCTGTGATCTCCTATTTCGAAGGAAGCACAGGTGGGAACTGTGGGGAGACAGGGTGTGTTCAGTCTGGTGATGGGGCGTCACGTGGGGCTGCTGGAGGGGAGAAGGTCTGCCGCTGAGGGGGCTCAGCTCGCCGTCCCTGGAGCTGTCCAGGCGGTGGAGACTTCGGTCAGAGGCTCTTTTATGCCTTTTTGGACTTTGAGCCATCTGAGTCAATATATTAACTATCCAAAAAGAGTAACTTAAAAAATAGGAAAAGACTTTCCTGCTCTCCGCCCCTTCCCCCCAAAGATGAACAGAAGCCGGATGGAGAAGGACTTCCTTCTAGCTAACCTCTAGAACATTACTGGACTGCTTATTCCCTTCCCATGCGGGGTTTCTGTGCCCTGACCGGTAAGACTATGGGATCAGCTCCGTCAGAGGCCTGCCGAGAACACGGGGCATGCTCACGTGTGGGGCAAGCTGAGAAAAATTTGAGAAAGGGACTATTAGAAAGGTTTGAGTGAGGTGCTGGAAAGCCCCAGAAGAGAGTACAGAATCCCAGGCTTGCCACCCCAGGCCCAGCGGGCAGGAGCCTGTGGCCTGATCCGAGCTCACCTTCCCTTAAGGATTCAGCCACCTTGCAGCCCTCCAGAGGACGAACTAGAATCAGCCCCGCTGCCCCTCCCTCCGTCTGACCTGGAGGCTGGCCCGCTGTCCTAGAAGGTCACCGCTGGGACGCAGAGCGGCGCAGCCTGCGCTTCTGTGGAGGGTGGATGTGGTGAGACAGACAGATAAGCAGCCCAGGATCTTAGGTGTTGGTCCTGTGTCTTCAGGGTGGGAGGAACGCGGCTGACGTCTCCCGAATGCAGAGTTCAGAGTTTGCACGTGCCATCATTCATTCATTCATTCATTCATTCTCTAGATCCAGTGCTTTCTAGGCACCAGGCGCACAGAAGGTGCTAGCTGGATAGGATCCGGCGGTTCCCTTCCCGTAGTTAGACCTACACCGTCTGCCTCTCCCACGGTCCATGGTGCTATGCTAAGTCAGGCAGAAAGCCCCGCATGCACGGACTGCGACCTGGGCAGCAGCTGACAATGACGGCCCCCCTCGGGCTGCTGGGGATGAACTGCAAACACCGATTTCTCTTCTTGGCCCGTTCCAGGGTGGCGGTGGCCACGATGGGGGAACGGGCTTGGGTCCTCTGCCGCGTCGCTGGAAGAAATAGGTCTGGGGAAGTCGGCCTTGAGGTTGGCTCGGGTCAGGGGAGGAAACATGCGGACCTGAGAACAGGAGGCGGGTGGGCGGGGAAAAGCTTAGACCACACTCCTGCAGGAAGGCCGGAACTGTCTGGGGAAAGCCAGGCTGAGCTGCCCTGGAAGGCTGGGAGAGCTCTCCCTCTGGGGATAGGAGATAGAAGCCTGGAGATAAGAGATAGGAGCGGTCCGCCCTTCTCCTGTGATTGGAGGCGGGGGTCCGATGCTCGAGGGCCCTTTCTGGTCGACAAGTCTGTAACACTGTCTTCAGAGAGTAGTGTCCCCAGTACCCTAGCACCACCCCCTCCCCCCCTTCAGAGGGGACAGGGGAATAGTGGGTGGAGGTCCTGCCTGACATCAGAAACCAAACTGGTGTTGCTGGGCACCCCCCTCCCCCGGGTGCCTCCTGTGTGTGCGTTTGCCTCCCACTTAGAAAAGAAGGTGTGAACGAAGATTCCCTCTAAATCTGACTCAGTGCCCTCTAATCGTTGGTCACACAGGCACTGAGGGTCCCGAGCTTCTTGGCCAAGCTGCCTGTCGGGGGCAGAAGGGATCCCCTTGTGGGCTGTGCAGGGCACCCGGGCCTGGTCCCCCCCAGTGTCTCTAGGAGAGAGGCTGTTTTAGGCAAGGGGCAAATGACGAGGTCATGGCCCTGTGTTCTCTGGGCTCAGTCTACCTTCAGCTTTGACTTTGAAACTGAAATTTGTGCCAAAAGGGAGTTGAGGTCTGAGTCCAGTTTCTTGAGTGTGTGATAGACCCTGCTGTCTTACGAAGTCAGTCTGGGAGTCGCTGGGATGTCGGCCGTCACAGCCGTGGGCCTGCGGTTCCTGCAAGCAGCTCAAGGGCTAAGAACTGTTTGCTAATCTTCCCAGAGTCTGAAGTGATCATTAGGAGCAGGCCTTCCCGTGTGGACCTTCCGGTAAGAGTCCGTGCCCTACAGTATGTCGGTGGTCAGGTTGCCAGAGGAGAGCCTCCCTCAGCCCGTGTCCGTGGCCGGATGGAGCGGGCAGGCGTTCCAGAAGTGTGGTCTCTGGACGTGGCTTTCCTCCCTCCATGTGCGGGGTGCTGAGTTGTGCTGACGCTTTTTGAGAAGGGAACCGTGTTCTTCCTCAGGGTTGAACTGCTTTGGTATTTTTACTGTGTGCTTGACATACTGAACCCCGGCAGTGGTTGGATTCAGGACCCCCATAGTGAACCCCGGCAGTGGGTTGGATTCAGGACCCCCATA